>PVKN010006579.1:0-22897 GCA_004027915.1 Capromys pilorides
ATATATATATATATATATATATATATATATATATATATATATTCTTTTAAGTCCTTATACTAGGGAGACTATATGATATTTGCACATGTAGGTCTGTTTTATTTCACTAATGAGTATATGTTCAAGATACAATTTCTTCTATGCTAGTGTTTCCTAGACTTGTCCTGAGTGGGCCTGGAGCCCGAGATTATATTTTCCTCCTTCATTTTGTCATTTTCTATTTCAGAAAGTACTCTTTATTTTGATTTTTGTGTTACTTTTTTTAAATGAGCAGAACACATTTATTTATTGAGGGAAAGAAAGCTCCTGTCCAAAAGAGGGACAGGAGGGGGGTCTTGAGTTGGTGGTCCCCCTCTGTGCTACTTTTTTGTTAAAGTTTGATGGTAGGTAGCTGAATCACTGGAATCAGAACTTCTCTGTAAAGTCTACTCTTTATGTGTCTTGTCTATGTCTGATATTCTTATTTTGTTGTGTCCCAAGATTTTACCACCTCTATTGAGAGTGTGTTATTGGGTTCCACTTGGCGCTGTCCTCGAACCCAGAGTCTTCCAGGTGGATTACTTCATCTAAGTTACCTCTTGCAGACTCTTTGCTGCAACAATTTTCCAGTAGGTCTGGGCCTTAGTCTGGGACCCACTGGGCCTAGCAGTATGCCTCAGCTCACTGGATCTAGCCACAGGTCTCAGTCCCTTCTCCCGGGACAATGCCACCAAATTCCTCCTGTGAGGTCACACATGAAGCAAATCAGCACTGGGTTCTGCCCACTGGGACACTCACCAAGCTTTCTCTGAACCAAGATTATCTCACCAGATTGCTCACAGAACTGCTCTGTGCTGAGTTCTGCCCACCCCGTCCTGTTTGGGTGTTTGTTTCCTCCACCAGATGGTGAATTCAGCTGAAGAAAGGCTCAGAGTCCTGCACAAGGTATGGTGCACTGCAAATACTTAACTAAATGGAGCAGATGCACAGAGTAGGTATAGAATCCATAGCTTCATCTGCCATCTGCAGTCTCCCTTCCCAGCCCACTTAATCATAGAGTTGAGTACGTGTTACTGGCCTGGTCAGTTAGAGCTCGCCATCCTCATGTACAGCCACTGGCCTGCCCAGGGTTGCATGTGACCCAAGCCTGGCCAATTCCATCCCTGGTGTAACTGGGAGGAAACATGCTTTCCTCACAAGGAATGACAACCAAAAAAAAAAATACTCATAAGTAATGAAACTGACGTTGGCCATGTGCCTCACCAAGTAGGGCAAACCTATTTTCAGAAGACAATGAAGACATCACTTACGACAAGTGGACGGGGTGGGATAGGATTATAGAAGTTGTTGATAGTTTGGAGGACCCTCACTCCAGTTTCTGAGCCTCTCAGAGCTAGATTTGTTCAATTCATTGTCATATGTATAGATCTTTCAATAAAAATCTTTGTGACCCTACAAGTGCATGGAAATTAACATAACCTTGATTTTCTGACAGTGATAAACAAAATCATCCCTGCCTTATGCTGAGGTCTTCTGTAAGAGGTCAGGCTGGAAAGATCAGTTGCAGCCAGATTAAAGTAGACTCTAAATGCCATCTTATTAGGTTAGAGTTCATATTATAGATGTGGCAATAGGTAGTCAGAGCTTGTGAATGAATATCAGCATCGTGTGAGTTCTGAGTGAGAGCAGAAGGTAAGATCAGAGGCCAGTTGAAAATGCAAACTAAAATCACCCCCATATGTCACAGAGGTCAAGGGGAAAGAAGATTGAATAAAAACCTGATTTTGTTATGTAGAAAAGAACAGCAAGGCTGTGATGAATGGGAAAGTAAAGGGGAAAGGTGGTCATGTCAAATAAATAAGCTTTTTTGAAGCACTGCAAATAGCTCTGTGTGCAAACATTAGTCATTGATACAAATGTGATCTCAGGAGTTTTATAAACAAGCAAGCCATTGCCAATACTCACATCTGGCAGATGATACATCCATCATGTGTAAATACTTCACATTGTATCGATTACCCTGATCAATTTTAGACATCTATCATTTCCTAGGCGTGCTAGCAAGTATAGGGAAATTACAAAGGAATAGAATGTTCTGATCATTCTATAGCCATGGCTTAGAGGAAAACAGCAAATAAATCTGTGGTAGACTTCAACAGGTAAAGAAAAAAAATCACTAGTTTGTTTTTCCTAAGAATTATTTCTTAAGTGAAATCAAGAAATGATCTTTTTCAGAATTCATTGCAAAGGCCATCCTCTTAGAAGAGAGAAAGGTCAATAATGATACACAAGAAATAAAGGTGAAAATTGCTTCTAATGGGGAACTGCCACCATCAAATCTAATAGCACGCTGTAAGATCAATTTAAGAGAAAAAAAAAAATAAGACAGCAAAATTTAAGCAGGTCAAGAATTTAGGTTTTCTCCTACAGACAAATAGCAGTCATAAGAAGTTTTGAAAACAGGAAATGACATGTTAAGAATGGGTTTCAGGGGGCCAGTGATATAGCTCAGCTGCACAGCACCAGATCCAGAGTCTGATTCCTGGTACCCACCCACCCCCTAAAAAAGAGTAGATTTCAGAAAAAGATTGTGCTAGGCAGACAAGGAAAGCAATCCAGTCCCCAGAAGTGCAAGTCAACAGGGGCAATGGCTGAGTCCCTTCAATGGGGCCAGAGAAAAGATAGACACATACTGAGAAGGAAGATGGCCATTCCTGAACTCTTAATGGTGGCAGGCCCTACTGTTTATACAATCCCTCAAGACAATCTTGGAGAGTAATTACAAGTATCCTCAAATGTACAAATGACAGGAAAGAGGTTCAGAGAGGTGAGGTAGCTTGCCTGAGGCCACACAGATATTTGAACACCAGTGATTTTTTGTTTTCTTTCCAGTGCTACACCACTTTCTTAGGTATGTTTTTATTCCTTTCCACTTCATGTGGCAGGAACTGAGGCTCAAAATTTTTTTTTAATTTATTTTAAAAATGTATCTAGGGTTGAACCCAAGATCTTGCACTTGCCAGGCAGGCGCCCATGCCATTGAGCTATCTCCCCAGCCCAGAAATTTTAGAATACTATACACAGACACTTTCTCAGCTAGTGTAGGCCCAAGTCTAAGTGTGAAGTCAGGCCTCATTCCAGCCTTGCCTCCCCAGCCAGGGTATCCTTATAAGTGAACCTCCAATCCAGCCATTGCTGTCCCTCATGTTTGTTGTTAAATCAGAGCATCTTACTGGTGTTTATGTTTGTCTGATTGGTGCTTTTTGTCTGTTTGTGAAAGTCTAGGGGTTGAACTAGGGCTTCGTGTCTGCTAGGCAAGAGCTGTACCACTGAGTTATACTCACACACCTGTCCTGTGAATGTGTTTTAAAGGGACTGTAGCAAGGTCCTGGGAAAGGCTGTGGTGTGGGCATGGGCTTCCCAAAGCTCAGAATAGACTTCCTTCAATCCAGGAGAAGCCTCATCGTCTTTAAGGACAATTCCTCTGAATCTCCTAAAACCCAAATTCTCTCTGGCAGTTGCAGCCTCACCAGGTAATTTCCAAAGGCACTGCCTTGAAAGCTCACAAATCCTCTGTTCATGCTCAGACATATAAATGCATTAGCACTGTGGTACAACCCCTGAGAGATGGCTCTGACAACAGCTGCACACACCTGAGCACGCTCAGGCCTTGTTGCCGTCAGGGCACCCAGGTGAGAGGGATGGCCCTCTGAAGGCCTCTTCAGAGTACAAGGAGCCCTTTTTCCTGCTGAGAGTCCTGAGAGCAGACACAATGAAGCCTCCACCTAGGGGGTACATACATGCATCCCCCAGAGCATTGTGGCTGGAATTAACAGTTTACTCAGGAGGCCGGGCTACAGAGGCTTCTGGAGGCGTAGACTGCCTTTTCCTATAGGCATCCCAGTGGCTCCTTTGGAGCTTCTAGCTAGAAGTTTATTAGTATTACAATAAACACGATATTTTTCAGTCTGTCCACATTTATCTTGAGCGCCTGCTGTTTTCTGTCCTGGCTAAATTCTGAAGACCTCTACATGAATTGCAAACAGCCCCTGATTTCAGGGCCTTGGTCTGGATGGGTGCACAGGCAGCAAACAGGACTGAAGGGCTCTGGGAGGTTTGGAGACACACAGACTTGAGTTCAGATTTTGGCCCCCACATTTGCTAGCTACGTAGCCTTGGGTGAGTCATTTGAATAACTGAACCTTTGTATCTTCATCTGCAGGTTTATTCAGAGGGCTTGTGTATGGGAGGCAGGATGTCCTAGCACCTATGACAGGGTAGAGGCAGGAAAGTGACCTGAGTCCAGGGGACGTATATGGGCAGGATCTACATATGTGACTAATGGAAATCTACCCTGATTGGATAGACTTTAACATATAAAAAGCCAACAAAAGTCATTGCTACAGATTTGGGAGGGGTTGAATGGGGGAATAAATAGGTATAGTATAGCACACTGTTAAGACAGAGAAACTAAGCTGGGTGTGGAGGTGCACGCCTGTAATCTCAGTACTCAGGGAGGCTGAGACAGGGGGAACACAAACTCAAGTTCCACTTAGGCAAATTAGACAGACCCTGTCAAAGTGAAAAAATAAAAAAAGACAGTAAACAATTCTGTATAATACAGTGATAATGGTTACATGACATTACACATTTATCAAAACCCATAGAATGTATAATCTAAGACTAGAAACCTAATGTAAATTTCAAATGTGGTAACAATGTACCTGTAATAATTAATCAATTGTAATAAATGTAATAATAATAATTAATCATTTGTAACGAATGTAATGCACTAATGCGATATGTAAATGATAGAAAAAATGTATTGAAGAAACATATACAGCAATCTCTCTACATTCCAATCAATTAGTCCATAAAACTAAAACTGCTCTTAAGGAATAAATACATGCTAAGCCAGGAAAGAGAAGAACATAAGACAGAAACCAATAGAAACAAAGGCAGAGAAAGAGAGCCTTCATGACATGAGGCTGGCATCTCCAGTGTCTAGAGGACCCTAAACCAGGAGTAGACCAGGAGTACATGGCAAATATTTGAGCAAGATGCTAACGTGCTAGACTAGCCCATATTTAGCTAGACAGACTTGAAGTTGTAGCAGAAGCCTGGAAAGAAACGAGGATATGCTTTAACAGAGCAGGAACTAGCTACAAAAATAGGCCGAGATGCCGATGAGAACCTGGAGTTGTCTTGGACAGGACCTGGTGAATGACTGGGCAGGTGAGTGAATGACTGATTGCTGTGGGTGGGAGGGGGAGAGGAGTCTAGGGAATGCTGAGGTTTCTAGCTTCCCAGCTCAGTGGGTGGCAGGCCATTCTTTCAGAGATCTGGAATGAAGAAGGGGCAGATCTGAAGACACAGATGACGGGGCTGGCTGCAACACGTTTTGAGAATGTATCTTTGCAGATGTTGTGCAAAACCCTTTCTGGAATTCTCTGACCTGGCCCTTTAGGACTGGAGGATCACTGCCTACAGGCACCGGCTCAAGCTTGGATGTTTGGATGCTGCACTTGCGTCAGAGAATATCTTCAGGTAGCTACCAGACTTGTGGCACTGCATGGCTGCTGGAGGTCCTGGCTGTGACACACTATAAGGCTTGGAGGTTAAGGCCTGGAAAAAGGTACCACTGCCACTGAGCCACAACCAAGGCTCCTCATACCAGCCCCCCGTTCAACGCCTCATGCCAATCCACCCTTCCAGAAGCTTGCTCTATGGGGACCCTGTCACCTCTCCAAGAAACAGGATCTCACGCTGTCAACCCTGGAGCCCTATCCAGAGGCTGACCAAGGGTGTGCCATGCTTACCTGGCCCCTTATTTCACTCAGCCCTTGACCTTTTAGAAATGATAATTAAAAAAAAAAAAGGTAAATTTTAAAATCACAGGGGCATCTATAATCTAAAGGATACAATAAAAAAGGCATTATTCCAGACTTGATTCTACTTTTCCAGCAGAGGGCCCAAAGGATGGTTGTATTCTTTACATTATAGATGTAGGACAGTACTGTATCATACCTCTGTGATTGTAAAATATCTCATACCTGCTCAGAATAAACTTTTTCCAAACTCTGAAAATGAACAGAAGGCTTCCAGGAATCTGAGAAGCGTGTATTCAAGAAAGCATATGTCTACTCAAAGACATGTGCATGAATGTTCATAGCAACAATATTCCTAATAGACTGAAAGTAGAAACAACTCAAGTGTCCCTCAACTGATGAAAAAATAAATAAATATGGTGAGTTCATACACTTAAAAATTACTCAGTCACAAAAAATGCTGATACAGGCTATAACATGGACGCACCTTGTAAACATTATGATAGGTAGAAGAAGCCGGACACCAAGAACTATATAATGTATAGCTGTTATTTATGCAAGATATCTCAAATAGAAAAATCTGTAGGGACAAAAATGTAGTTGCCCACATCTGAGAGAGAAAATGGAGAGGATGAAAATGAGTAGAGTTTTAGGGGTTTGCTAAAAATATTCTGGACATAGTCAGCATTGACAGCTGCACCTCATGAATCTAATAAGAATGGCTGAATTGTACACTTTTAAAGGTTGATTTCTCTTTCCAGTGTGGGGATCAAATCCAGGACCTCTCATTGACCTCCAAATGGGTGAATTTTTACAGTCTATCAGTGATATCTTAATTTTTAAAAATAATCATTAAACTAAAAATATAAAGCAAAACACATAAACCACGTGTGCTTCCTTCCTGCTTAGAACTCTTCAGTCCCCAGCTGCTCTTTAGCATGAGCAAGAGCTCAAGTGATCTGGCTTCTGGTTGCCCCTTTCCCGGGCTCCATGATAGACTCCTGTTTATGTCTTGGTGCCCACTGGCCCCTGCTCTTTCCTAGCCCTTGTTCCCTCTGCCCGAGATACTGTACTTGCATCCTTGCTAATATGGCCCTCAGTTCCTCTGCCTCCCGCCCCTGTCCACACCACAGCACTCCACACCCACTACTTATTCCCTGTCCCTGTTTCCTCTCCTTCTCCTTAACCTAGAGAGACGTGTGCCTTACACACTATCAGCACAAGGTGAGCACTCATGCACACTTTGAACTGTGACCATATGGCTTGTCATCATCCTAGATAGCATATAACCCAGTATTTTCTTCTTGGCCTTCCCATACATCTCTAAAGGGAGATATTTACTCTGATGGAACCTCTCGATAGGAATTTTTTATTCCTACAAGTCTTGCTATGTAGGTCAGACTGGCCTTGAGCTCAAGGCAAGCCTCCTGCCTCAGTCTCCCCAGGGCTAAGATTATGCCTGGCTAGGATAGAAATTTTTGAACCCCATGAAGGATGTATAATGATGCTCTTCTGTCTATACATCATTTGGAGTAGGAGGCATATACTTAGCTGAGAGCAAGACATTCTGGTTCCCTATAGGAATGTTTTCAAAGCATAATTAAGTCCTCCTGGCCACATTAATAGCATTGGAGGGACCAGGAGGGGCTGCTGGAGGACAGGCGCCTCAGCCCCCTGCTGAACGACTTATTTCCCCACCTGTGGACACTGAGCAATGTGGTCTGGTATCTCTGCCTGCCTCATATGGTAAGCACCAGTCACGCTGGACTTCAAAAGCTGTCCAGGCTGAAGCTAAGCTGGAGGAAGGGCTGCTCTTGGGGGTTGGGTAGAGAATCCTCTGGAAAGCTTCCCAGTTCTCCTTTGCTTATACTGATCCTTTCCTCAATCCAGACTTTACCTTCTCTGGCAAACATCTTCATGTCTTAGGTGTGCCGATGATA
Organism: Capromys pilorides; assembly: GCA_004027915.1. Lineage (NCBI taxonomy): Eukaryota > Metazoa > Chordata > Mammalia > Rodentia > Capromyidae > Capromys > Capromys pilorides. Next base: position 7,748 of record PVKN010006579.1, read on the forward strand.
GCCTCTAAGAGTATTTCATGTTTCTCACAAATACCAAAAATTCATTTCTGTACACATTCCCATGTTTTTACACTCTAATCTGTCTGTTTCCTCAGGTACATTCTTAAAAGTGAAGTTATTAGGTTAAAGAGTAGTAATACTTTATAGTTGAGACATATTATAAAATTGCCCTCCCAAAAAGTAGGCAACCAATTTATGCCCTCTCCAATAGACACGGAAGACTTGTTTTTGTTTTGTTTGTGAGACAGGTTGCCTCAATGTTCCCAGGCTGGTCTCAAATTGATTCCCTCAAGCAATCCTCCCACCTCAGCCTCCTGCAAAACAGGACTACAGATACATACCACACCCAGATAGCCCTGTCTTAGAAGGCATCTTCCCAGGCATTTTCGCTCCCAAATCCCTCCATACTTGTTTTCACGGAGATGAAAGTAGATTCCTCTTTCCCTGGAGAACTTTGGCAGGGCAGGAACTCATCCTTCAGACAGTGAGTGAGAGCTAAGCGGCACCCTTACCTCCTGGGCAGACAGAAGCAGTGTCTGTGTCGTTCTCTTTCTGGGTAAGCGTTGGAGCCATAGCTGCTTTATGCCCAGTCCTGCAGAGATTCACTGGTGATAGGAAGCAGCCTTTGTGTGAGGCCCTCAGACACTTCAGTACAGCCTCCAGAGAAGCCATGCCAGGCTGGAGAGGAGTCCTGCCAAGCTGTCCTCAAACTGTTCTCTCTGGGCCCTTCTCCATCTCTCCTCACCCTCACTTCTGCTAGTTAAATTCAGACTTAATTTTAATAACATATAAAAGGTAACAAGAGAGCATTCTTCTTCTCCATCAAAGGGACAGAGATTTGGAAAATGAAAGCAGCATTGATGGGAATGCAGTGAGACTGAAGCACTTCCATGTGAGACCAGGATGTAGCTTGGTGATTGGAGCACTTGCCAGGTACGTGCATGGCCCTTGGCTTGATCGCTGGCCAACCCCATGTCCCGCAAAAAGAAGACACACCTCCATGTTGTGGGTGAGAGTGAGAAGGGCCAACGCCATAGACGTGTCTACGCTCATGGACAGAGCAGGTCTGCCCCTCAGAACCTGCTCTGAAGGAATTCCTAGATGTCATCCCAGGTTGTACATACAAATATGCTCATTCTAGCATTATTCATAGTAGCAACATATCTAGATCCTACGAAGATATTCAAGGGTAGTGGAGTGGTTAATGCAAAGGCAAAGAAAAAATACCCCAAATATTGAATACCCCTAAATATCATATTTTACAATATCTAATAACAAAAAAAAAATTGTTGACCTGTGAAATGAAAAAAGAGAACACTGCCAAGTTGGACGCAGATGTGTGTTGTCCTCTTCCCATTTCTGTAGCACATATCTGAGACAAGTGATTCATGAAAAGAAAGGGTTTAGTCTGGCTCTCAGCTTTAGAATTCCCAACTATGATGGGGAAAACCCAAGGCCTTTAGGCCTCTGATCAGGTGGCAGCCCATTATAGCAGGAAAACTATTCACTGCAAGGCTGGGAAATGAAAGAGAAAGACACCAGGATCCCACAGTCCCTGCAAGTCAGGCCCCTAAGGACCTTAGACCACAGGCCTCACTTCTAGTAGTATTAGCTGGGCCCTAGAGTTTAACAATGGGCTTGGGGAAACATTTACTATAGAAATTATAGCAATGTGTGACAATGTCAATGCTGTTAGAATGGCAAGAAGCCTGGAAGGAGATCCATTAAAATACTTCCAGTGGGTACTCTGTATTAAGCATGGTTATTAAAATTACCTCTTTATCCTTTTATGTGTTTCCCAATTTTTCTATTAGGAGTATATACTATTTTCTTTATTTTTATGCATTTAGTCCAGGGTTTACAGGGTCTCACTACACAGATCAGACTCATAATGATCCTCCTGTTTTCAGCCCCCCAAGCTCTGGGACTACAGGCATGTGCCGCCATGCCCAGTTTCAGTCTTGTCTCAGCATACCCTGGGGGTGGGGCTGGCACAGCATGTGGTTTCAGGGATTGAACCCCAGAACCTGCACCAGCCTAAGCAGGTACTTTATTCTGCTGAGCTATCTGACTAGCCCTATATACTATTTTCAAATTGAAGAATTCGTGTATTAAAATTAAAAGTCCTATTATTTTTCAAGATTCAGCCTAAATTATATATATATATATTTTTTTTTTAATTTTATTCATTTATTTATTTGTTTGCTTGTTGTGTTTGTTTGTTTCTTTATTTATTCATTTTGTGGCTGGCTCAGCCTGCCCTGGTGGTGGCGCTGGCGCAGCATGTGGTGCCGGGGATCGAACTGCAGTCCCCGCAGTTGCCTGAGCCCTCATAAGCAGGCGCTTTAGACCACTGAACCATCTCGCTGGTCCCCTAAATTATATTTTTCCTGGAAAACCTCCCACATTGGATATGACAAGTGTGACAAAGTGTTGAAATGGTGAGTTTCGGAGATGCAGCATTGCACACTACCATCCCAGCTGCCTAGGAGGCGAAGGCAGGAAGACGAGCACTGAAGGCCAGCCTGGGCAATGTAGCAAAACTCGTCTCAAAAAATAAAGACAAGTTCCTGCAACTGTGAGGTCTAATCACTGAATGCCAGCCTTTGTACTGCTTTAGCAGCAGTCATGCCAACCTATCTACCTGCAAGTTACTTTAAAAAGTGTCTGTCCCACCCACTGCTCTCTCTCTGAAATAGGGACCAGAAGGACAGAGACAGTCTTTCCTCCTGCTGTTTTTCTAGGGCTGAGTATAGTAAATGCTTTTTTTTTTTTTTAATTTGTGCAATGCACTCCATTAGAGTGGCCAGAAAATAAGAAATTCTAATTGTATGCGGAACACCTAAGTCGATGAAATTCATATTCTAAGACAAAAGGATGCCAGTGCCAGGTGTGATGGTGTTGCCTGTAATCCCATAAGTGGCAGCACTTGTGTGCATACTTGCTTCATGCCCATCTCTCCTGCTTTATTGAAAGCCCCAGAAAGCCAGGTGTGCCTTGTTTATGGCTGGTCCCTAGTGCTTGGCACAGTTGTAAACCACAGGAAGGAAAGGAAAGAGATTCCATGGAGAAGATCTCTTATTTGGTAAGCATTTTTTCCATTTCCATCCTTCGCCAGTCAGAGCTAATCCATCTAATTCTCCGTAATCCAGCAGGTGATGTGGCACCAGAATTTCAGAGCTAACCAGCACCCAGAGGAGCTCCATGGTGCACAGGGCACAGAGCTTCCTTGCAATAGAGTGAAGCCCAGACCTCCAGCTCCTGACTCCTGTGCATGGGGTGGAAGTGGGTACAGCTGCGCTCTGTCCTCCCTCTGCCCACGGTCCTCTAGAAACCCACACCAATCACAAGGGTGAAGGATCCAGAGCTGCTGTCTATCTGGAACCATTGCAGAGCAAGAGAGCAAGAACAACAGTTCCTTGAATCTTTTTTTTTTTTTAAAAACTGGAAATTGTATTCAGGGCTGCATAGATAGCTCAGCAGACTAAAGAGCCTGCTTAGGTAGATGCAGGGGCCGGGGGTTTGATCCCCAGGCCTGCCATGCCAGCCCCACTGCTGGGGCAGCAATTGAGACTGGGCATGGTATCTCATACCTATAATCCTAGGGCTTAGGAAGCTGTAAACAGGAGAATCACTACAAGTCCGATCTACACAGTGAGACCCTGTAGACCCTGTAGACCCTGTTCTAGAAAAAAAAATGGATTCAGAGTCATCTTCACAATGGCTTCACAAGTCATCTTCCCTTTTTCTGTTTGTTTGTTTGTTTGTTTTTTATTTTCAGACAGTGTCTCACTAAGTTACTGAGATGCTCAAACTGCGGTAGAACTTGCAATCCCCTTTCTCACCCTCAGCATGCTGGGGTAACAGGTGTATGCCATCACACTCAATTATTTCTTGCATTTTTATACTACATGGCTATTGACAAATAACTTTTGCTTTGCCTTTTTCTTTTCTCTCTGCCTCACAGAAATCCATGAGAGGAAATCATCAAATCAGCCCCATAGCACAGATGAGAAAACCAAGACCCAGAGAGGTGTATCGCTTTGCCTAGACCTTCACTGGCCAATGAAAGAACCATGCCTGGGGGCCAGGCCTCCTTTTTCCTACTCTGGGGTTCTTTTTGGTCTTTCTCACACACACTAAGGCACTCCAATCCTTGTTTTCTCTAGTGTTTTTTTAGTCCATGGCCTCTCAGCATTTTTAAGAATTCCACAAATGGTAGGGAGGAGCTGATGAGGTGGTGACTGTGTTGGGGTTGCCCCCCATGACCCCTCGCTAGATCCCCATTCCATCACACCCTCTCATGGTTCAGATTTTGTGACTTAATGTTCTTTTCTAGTCTTCCTAATCAGAGCAAAGTGATCTGTCCTCTTCCATGGACAGCCCCAGCAGCAAACAGACAAGATGAGAAAGATGCAAACCAGAGTCACCTCCCTGGAAAGGAAGGAGCATTCAAGGGATTTCTGCTGGGGGAGTTTGGGCTGTGACAGAAAAGGAGGCTGAGAATCTGAGCTGTAAGAGACAATATGTACAGAGTGCATCATGAATAAAAAATACTGGGAAGCACCCAGCTTGGGTGTTGAATTCTGGCTTCCAGCCAGGTTCTCCTGCTGTATCCTCAAGGAGGCATTAAGCTGCTCATCTGCTATCTTGCAGTAGAAATGAAGGAATCAAATTCCAATATCAAGTCTCCCCAGAGCAGTCTGAGTGACCCCCAAACTTTCACTGTGACTGTTACTATGCATATCTGACATGCACAATCCTTCAGCAAAAAATGCAAAGGAAGTCCTCATTCACAAATCTGGAGCAGTCTAGAGTAAGTGCTTCCGAACACATGCTTGGGAGCTAGTTTCCCTGGGTTCAAATCCAATTATCACTATTAGCTGTGTGACCTTAGGCTAGATATTAAACTTCTCTGTGTTTGAGCTTCCTCGTATTTAAAAGAAGAATACGTGCAGCACGCATAGGGTTGTTATGAGGATCAAAGGAGTTAATACAATAAAGCACTCAGAGCAGGGTCTGGCACATGGTAAACACTCATTAAATGTGACTCATCCTCACCTAGCAGAAGCTGATACTCCCCATTCCACTTAAATGAAACTTAATCATAACTGAAGCTTTCCCCTGGCCAGCATGATCAAAAACTATAATTATTTTGGATATAAATGAAGAACTGTAATCATTTTGAATATGTCTTTCTAAAACACTATAAAATTCCATGCTTCTTTAAACAGAATCTATTAATTACTGTTCACCTTCTCTCCTGACTCAGTAAGAATGGGAGCTCCACAAGGGTAGGGCCTTTCTGTGACTCATGGGGCATAAGAGTGCCAGGCACAGGGTGAGAGCTCAGGACAGTGTCCCTGGGAAGCCACACGTGGTCAAAGGCATTGAGCTCTGAAATGCTTTATGGTGACAATGCTCTTAGTGGTCAATGGAGGATGTTGGCTCCTTTGCTAAAGGACCAGACAGTAATGCCCTTTCCAACTTTCTCCTCAACTGCCACTTCCCCAGCAGCCCATGCCCCTACCCCCACCCAGATCTTGGAAACCCTGGGCCTGGCTAGCAGAAGTCCCTTGGGTGGGCTGGTGTGGTACATGGAAGCAGAAGCCAGGTAGGCACACTGGTGGTCCCTACAGCTGCCTCTCATTTCACACTTCTGGCTGCGTCTAAGCTCACAGTTCAACTTGTAAGATCAGAATAATTACATCCCAGTGTACACATCACAATGACACCAAAACAAAGCTTTCTGTGCTAAGTGCCTTGCACGCCACCATTAAATGGAATAAGCCGAAATAGTAAGGAAAGGGATGAAAAGGCCTGTTTAACACCTGCTCACCAGTCACATGACTCCAGAGACTTTGTATGCATGAAGGATATTTAACAGTACCCGACTGGGTCCATTTAAAGGGGTTGGAATGATCGCCCTACCTCTAGAAGACTCAGCCTCCCATCTGATCCACCGCAGTCTAGAGAGCTGGCAACTACATACGTTAGAATGAAATGCAAGCAGAGTGCAAAGGCCAGGCAAGGTCTACTTTTTAGTCAAGTGTTCATGCTGAGACATCACTTTCAAGAGGCTCACAGGACTTCCTGACTTAGTTCCTGATCCTCAGCTTTGTTTCATTAAGGGAATTTACATAAAAGTGTAAATGGTTTTCTTAGTTTTAAAAATGCATGCTAAAAAAAAAAAAAAAAAAAAAAAAATGCATGCTACCCATACATAATTATCTCCAGCTTTGATGAATGCAGTCCAGGCCTTCGGCACCTAGTGAACAAAGGATTTTGAACACAGAAAGTAACAGCTATCAAGATTGTGATGAACATGTTCAGGCTGTGCAGAGCTGTCCCACAGTGAGAAGAGAGGCCATACTCTCTGTGTCTAAGAGGAGAGCCAAAGGAAATTGCAAAAAGTTCAATAAAGAACTTCCAATAAATTGAGCAGCCTAAGACCAAGGGGTTTCTATGAACAGAGATGGCTCCTTGTCAAAGGAGGCAAACAAGGAGAGGTCTGATGGGCACCGGGCAGGGTGGCCTCACCAATGCCCAGAGGGTCTAGTGACTGCTGTGATCTGAGTCCTCACCCATCCTAAATGCCTGCACACAAGCAGGGTCTCTCCTTGCCATAAGAACCTGTGTCTGGTAGATTTGCTAAGCTTATGCAAGTTTATAAGAACTTTCTGCAGGGGCCGGTGAGATGGTTCAGTGGTCTAAAGCGCCTGCTTAGGAGGGCTCAGGCAACTGCAGGGACTGCGGTTCGATCCCCGGCACCACATGCTGCGCCAGCGCCACCACCAGGGCAGGCTGAGCCAGCCACAAAATGAATAAATAAAGAAACAAACAAACACAACAAGCAAACAAATAAATAAATAAATAAATAAATAAAAGAACTTTCTGCACCAGTGCTGGTGGAGGGGTGATCATTTTTAATTTAATTTTTAAATTTTTTTGCAGTGTTGGGGAACCAACCCAGGGCCTCATAAATGTCAGGTAAGTGCTCTACCACTGAGCCACACCCCCAACCCAATCACTTCATTTCTTAAAATTTAAGATGTAATTTACATATCTAAAATAGTCATCTTCTAGATCTGGGAATAAAAGCTCAGTGGCAGAACTCTTGCCTAGCATGGGCAAAGCCCTGGACACATACTCACCTAAAATATAAAACCGAGGGAGTTCTAGCTTATGTGTCAGCTTGGTCAGCCATCACCACTATCAAGGCCTAGAATGTCACATTATCCCAAAAGAAGCATACCCATTGGCTCTCAGTCACCATTTCCTGCTTTCTCCAGCCCCTGGCAACCACCTTTTTTTAATATCAATGGACTGACCTACTGTGAACATTTCAGATGAATGCAATTATATAAAATATTGCTTTTTTAGTTTATTTTCTTTTACTGACTGTAATGTTTTCAAGGTTCACCTATAAGTACTTGTCAGTACTTTCTTTCTCATAGTTGAATAATACTCCTGTGTGTGGGTATAACACATTTTAAAAAATCTTTCCATTAGTTGATAAACTTTATTTCCACTTCTTGACAATTATTATTAATGCTGCTGAAAATACTTTGTTTTATCTAAATGTATGTTTTTAGTTCTCTGGGTATATATTGAGACCCAGACTTGCTGGGTCATATGCTGACTCTATGTTTAATTTTTTTGCTTTGTTTTTTTCTTTTTGAGACAGGGTCTTAGTATGCAGTTCAGGCTGGCCTTGAGTTCCCTTTGTAGCCTGGGCTGGTCTTGAACTTGCAATGATTCTCCTGCTTCAGCCTCCCAAGTGCTGAGATTACAGGTGTGTGCCACCATGTCTGGATCTATGTTTAAATTTTTAAGGACCATCAGACTGCTTTCCAAATATTTGCATCATTTCACATTTCCAGAAGAAATATATAAGGGCTCTAATTTTTCTACATCCTCTACAACATTTATTCTTGTCTAAATTTTTGTTATAACTGCCTTTAGTGGGTGTGAAATATCCCCATGATTTTGATTTGTATTTCCCTGATGGCTAATGATTTTGAGCATCTTTTCATATACTTGTTGGTCATGTGTACATCTTCCTTAGAAAAATAGCTATTAAAAATTTCAGGCTGGTGAGATGGCTCAGCAGTCTAAAGCACCTGCTTAGGCAAGCTTAGGCATCCACAGGGACCACAGTTTGATCCCTGGCACCACATGCTGTGCCAGCCCCACCCCCAAGGCAGGCTGAGCTGCCCATAATAAAAATAAAATTTTCCAATTAGAGACTGGGCATGTTAACATGCACCTGTAATCCTAGCTCTTGGCAGGCTGTAAACAGGCAGATCACTACAAGTTCAATCTAGCAGTAAGACCCTGAACACCTGTAGACTCTTCCCTATAAACAAAAAAGAAAAAAAAGATTAAAAAAAAAGTTTTGCCAATTTTTATGAGATATTTGTATTTTAATCATTAAGCTATAAGAATTCTTTATTTCTTATTTTTATATATTTTTATGTATTTAATACAGGGCCTACATGGTCTCACTACAGAGTTTGGACTTAGTGATTTTGCTGTTTTCAGCCTCCCAACCGCTGAGATTACAGGTGCTTGCCACCATGCCCAGTCGAAATCACTGTCTCGGTGCACCCCAGGGGCAGGGCCAGCACAGCAGGTTAAAGAATTCTTTATATATCTAGATATTAGACACCTGTCTGACATAGAGTTTGCACATATTTTCTCCCATTCTGAGTTATCTTTTCATCTTTGATAGTGTTCTTTAAAGTAAAAGTATTCTAATGGCTTTTTTTGTTTGTTTGTTTTTGTATTTTAGGAAAGGGTCTACAGGATGCTCAGGGTCTCACTACTAGCTTGGACTCATAGAGATCCTCCTGTTTACAGCCTCCCAAGAGCTGGGATTAGAGGTGTGCACCACACCCAGTCTCAATTGACATCTCAGTGTGCCCTGGGGATGGGGCCGGCACAGCAGGAAATATTTCAACTAGTCTGTCTGTTTAGATTTACTAAGCTCCAGGTGTGTATGGCCAATGGATTAAAGGAAACTTCTACTGTCTAATCAGAGCAGGAGAAAAATACTATATTCATTTAAAAAAAAAATCAATTTTCAAAATAAATAAATAAATTTTCAGCATTCACTAAAATAGTAAAGTCAAGAAGAAAATGATATGATATAACATCCAAAATGTTTGAAGGCAAAAGATTTTAACTCAAAAATATATATACAACTATACTGTTATTTATGTATAGATGCAGGCTGAGAATGATGATACCTGTAATCCCAGCACTGCAGAGGCTGAGGCAGGAGTATCTCTGTGAGCTCAAGGCCAACCTGGGCTACAAAATGAGTTCAAGGCAAGAATAAACTGTAGAGTGAAAACTTATCTCAAAAAAAACCAAAAATGTACAAATGCAGTGTTCCAGTATCTTTGGGAATACAACTAAGCTATATTATGAAAAAAAAAAGTCTTAGGTTTAAATGCTTTATGTTTTGAAAGTAACCACTATCCCATCTCTATTTTTCCAGCTGCCCTGAACAGTTTTGGGGAGCACAGGTCTGGTCATTTGGGAAAAGTCATCCAGAGGCCCTGAAGAATCACTGCCACTGGGGCAGCCCCTTAGTATTGGGTCCAGCTGGGGAGAGAAGTAGGTTCCTCCTGGGAATCCCTCAGCCAAGCCACAAGAGCAGACCCAGGAAAGTCCAGCTGATGTTGGTTGTGGAGTCCAGCAGTCCGCATTCATGGCCAAGCAGTGCTCAGGCTGTAGCCAGCAATTCTGACCCCACTGGCAATGGCTGCTGGCAATATCATCGTGGCTACTGCAAGATAAAGGGTGTCTAATTTCAGCCACATGCACTTGACCATCAAACTTTAGGCACAGACCTTTAAAAATCAGAAAAGCATATTACTTATCATTTCATTGTCTAATATTATTTTAAAGGACCTAACTAATGCTGTGAAAGAAAAGAAAAACATAAAAAAATAAGAACTGAACTCTGGTCTGCCAACTGAATAATGAAAGAGCGCACACCAGAAAGGCTGTAATGACTCGGAAAATTATAGATAGATAGATAGATAGATAGATAGATAGATAGATAGATAGATATAGAGATATATTTATAGTTTGAAGCTATAGATAAAATGAGCAATGTTTTAGTGCATACACCAAGATCACAAGTAGTGTGGGAAGTATTCTATTAGCAGAGACAGGTCCTTGGCCTATTTGGTTGGCTTCTCATCTACTATTTATTGGCATTTCAAGGAGTTAGCAAAGAGTTTGGCCAGGTAGAGAAAAATATCTGACCACATTCCTATTCATAGGATCAAAAGGGTACTATAGGATCCTAGTTAATGGAAACTCTCAAGACTTCACAGAAACAGCAAGTTTCCCTTACATGACCTATCCTTACCCCTGTAAATCCTCTATCATCTCACAATCATTTAAGAAGACTGAGTAAAATTAGAAATAAAAGGAATAGGGGCCAGCGAGATAGTCCAGTGGTCTAAAGCACCTGTTTAGGCAAGCTTAGGCAAGCACAGGGACTGAAGTTTGATCCCTGGCACCACATGCAGAACCAGCCCCACCCTCAGGGTGGGCTGAGCAGCCAAAAAGAAAAAGAAAAGGAAATAGGGGCTAGGGAGATAACTTCGTGGCCAAGTGCCTGCCTGGCAAGGCAGGTCGTGAGCTCAAACCCCAGTCCCACAAAAAAAAAAAAAAGAAAGAAAGAAAGAAAGAAAGAAAGAAAGAAAGAAAGAAAGAAAGAAAGAAAAGAAATGCTGTGTTAGGATGTGGTCTAGCTCTACCACCAGCTCTAAGTGTGACCTTGTCCCTCTTTTTATGGGCCTCTTTTTTCCCATCTGTACAACAGAGGAGACTCATAGACTAGATCGTTTCTACAACACTCTAGCCTAAGTCCTGAGGTCTTCCAGATAAAACATCTGACGACACACTTCTAAGCCCCAGGTGAGTTTTGCAATGCTCCTGTCACATCACAAGCCTCCCGTATTAGTTGGCATTACCTTTCCCAGCAAGGGCTGAGTCCCTGGGAGCCAGTACCCATGCTGCCCCCTCTTCTGCTGTGCTCTAGACTCTCCAGGATATTCCTTGGCCCAGCATCAGGGCTGACGACAAAGCCATACTCACAGGGTTGGGTGCTCTCCTGGCATGTTGAAACCCAAGCTCATTTGGCAGGAAATGTGGCCCTGTGGGTGCCAAGGATGGCAGTGTGCCTGTGGTCCCACTGTGCACTGGGAGGGCCTGCAGGTTGGAGCTTGCTTCCCTTCCACCCGAGGCTCAAGTCAGGCCAAGCAGGGATCCTGAGCCTCCTGGCTTTCCAATGGCTTTCCCAGAGCATCTGGGAAGCTCTCTTCAGCACCTTCACGAGTCGTTCTCAGGCCTGAGTAGTAAGGGTGTGCTGGTGGCCAGTATTTCCTTGTCACTGCCAGGAAGTCTCTTAACACCCAAAGGGTAAATCTCCTGCATTTTCACAGAGTGGAAAAACGCCTCTTGAAACAGCATCTCAGGCCTCTGAAATAAAATGATGGAAGAAATCTAGATCCATAGAAAAGGCAAGAAGACCTTTGCTCAGGCTTTAGGGTCAGGCAGGTAAGCCTCATCTAAACGTTTAGGCCTAATTTCCTAACCAAATCTCCCTTCACGTCTAGCATGGTATCTGGTATATAATAGGTGCTTAATATATTAGTTGAGAGTATTCACTCCTCTTTCCTGAGCCTACCCTTTCTTAAATGCTCTAATTTACACACACACACACACACACACACACACACGCACACACACGCACACACACGCACACACACACCTTTTTCCATCAATGATCCTGGACATCTAGATCAAAGAGAAATTAGAAAGTGAATTAAATGGTCAGTCCATACCTCCAAGCACAACTCTTTTCCACTCCCCAACTTGATGCCAGAGAAGACACAGAAATTGCCCCGCCCTCATCTAGCTAATAGTAATTATTTCAAACAATTTCTGAGCCCTTCCTCTGTGCCATGTGCTGTGCTGAACACCTGTCATTCATTATGCTTCCTGGCCCAGGCCAGGTTCAGCCATGCTCAGGGCTCTAGCCAGGCCTGAGTTGTAAAGATGAAGCCTTCTGGGACTATTAGGACCCCCGACCCAACTACTGAGGTAGCCCCAGTCCCAGAGATCGCCAAGACTTCTTTCCCAGAGGTAAACATCCCTGAGAGTTCCCTTTACTCCTGGAGCTCCCAGAGCACCCTTTTTCATCTGCAGATTATTTTAATGTTTTTCTCTAACCAGATACAGTGATGTTCTTCAAAAAAGAAAAACAATTAGATGATATTTACTAGAGTCCATATTTTATTGCCTTTTTTCTGGTTTACCAAGTTTGCTTTCTGGTTAATTTTTGCTGATTTGGACAAATTGAGGCCACCGCAATAATAACTTTCTAGTTCTTCTATAAAATGTATAGTCCTGCAACTCCAAAACTTGAGCGGAAAGGAAATTATCCCTTTCAGTAGATTTCAATTTTTTTTTTTTTTGTGGGACCAGGGTTCAAACTCACGACCTTGCACGTGCCAGGCAGGCACTTGTGCCACAGAGCTATCTCCCCAGCCCCAATAGATTTCAATTATTTTGCCCATCAGCATTCTCTCTCTTCTCTCTCTCTCTCTCTCTCTCTCTCTCTCTCTCTCTGTGTTCATATTAACATAATTTCATAAAACATCCCTAAGAAGCATCTCCCTTATAATTATTTTTTACTCAGTGATATACAGAAGATATGAATCAGCACAAAGAAAAGTTATATTTAAGAAATTGAGAGCTTAGTTAACTTTGCTGCTAACCGTAAAAAGGAGATGGAGAAGGAATCAATGATGAAGGAAGTTTGCCTTATTTAGAGAAAAAAGACTACAAGAAAGAAATCAAATGTTATCAGAGGTTGCCGTCAGGTAATGGCATTATGAATAAATATTTCCTTGATTTTAATTTTTTTCTGAACTTTCTATTTTTAACAATGTAAGCTCAAGTTATTTTTATAGTGAGAAGGAAAACGAATGTATGCAGCATGGTGGTTGCTGGCTGAAGACTCACGTCTAACAAGTTATCAGCCATCTCTGACTTCCCATGTCGGCCTGACAGGAGCATCAGAGCAGATGAGGGAGGAGGCTGTGTCATCAAAGCCTTGTCCTGGTGAGTAGACGGGAGCTCGGAAGTTGCACAACTTGCTCACAGCCACAAAGTCACTGGCAAAATTATGATTGCTTTCTATTGCTCGAGGGTATCAGGTTATCTAGTCACAGAAGGATGCTTTACTTTCCCATTGCTCAATTCTAATAAATAATTAGGAACTGCTTTACGCCATTCCAGAAACACACCTCCTAATAAAGAAAATAGATTCAAGCCAAGCTCACATCCAATTATAATGGTGACTATGGAAAAGAGAGAGAGAGAGAGAGAGAGAGAGAGAGAGAGAGAGACAGCGGCAGAGGCAGAGACAGAAACAGAGACAGAGAGCATAGAGAGACAGGGAGACAGAGACAAGAGAGAGAAAGACAGAGACAGAGAGACATAGAGACATAGACATAGAAAGACAGAGACAGAGAGAGATAGGGACACAAAAACGTAAAGAGGCAGAGACAGTCAGAGACACACAGAAAGACAGAGATAAGAGAGAGGGAGAGAGAATAATAAGCACTGGTGAAGATTGGGAGAAATTCAGATTCCTGTGCCCCACTGGAGAGAATATAAAGTAGTAAAGCCACTATGGAAAACAGTACGATGATTCCTCAAAAAATCAAAAAGCATCCTAGCATATGATCCAATGTACTGTAGCAGAGAATGCCCACCCCACCAGTATATGTCAGTTTCTTAGTTGCCCAGGTAATAGTTCCTGTTCCAGTTCTGGCTGCTTCTGTCTCTTAGGAATGGCTGGTCTCTAACACATAGCTGGTCACTATGATGTACATTGAATAAAGCAGTCCCCAACTCACAAGCCATTCTGCCTCTGTTCTTCCTGTTCGCTTATCTCATATAAGCTCTGCACCATCAGAGATCAGGGCCTGATATTTTGGAAATGATCTAGATCAGGACCAGTCAATGTAAGTAAATCTGCCTCCAAATCCTGGGTGTCATTTCAGTGTTCCTGCTTGCTATTGCAGTATTTCTTCTGGCTATATTCCTAAAAGAATTAAAAATGGGAATCCCAAGAGATGTTTGCATACCCATGCTCACAGCAGCACTATTTACAATAGCCTTAAGATGAAAACAACCCAAGTGTCCGTCCACAGATAAGCACAACATGAGGTTCATACAAGTTACTCATCAATAAGAAAGATGAGATTCTATTACATGGATGAACCTTGAGGACATTATGCTAAGAGAAATAGCTCAACAACAACAAGGCAACTTGTGTATGAATCCAGCTAATATGAGATATCTAAAGTAGTGAGATTCATGGAAACAGAAAGCAGAGTGCTAGTTATTCAAGGTTGAAGAAAGGGAAAATGGGGAAATAGGGTTTGCATTCAACAGGTTGAAACTCTTCTAGAGGACTTTATTTAATAGTAACAATGAGGAATATATTTAACAATGCTAACCTGCATACTTAGGAATGACTAAAATGGTCTATTTGTGTTATACTTTTCTGCCACAATTTTTAAAGGGGGATGGGTATAGAACATTTGCCTAGCATTCATAATGACCCCTGGTTCCATTCCCAATTACATAGGTTGAAGGCATGGGCAGTTATTGCTTGCTTTGCCATAGACTTAAACAATAAGAGATTATTGCACTTCTATAATGACCTTGGCAGTTCTCTGATTGGCAGACTCTTCACAGTCACCTTGCATGTGTCGCAGCAGTTCCTTCACATCACACTTATAGCAAAAACAGGTGTTGGCCCACCAGATGTGGAAGGTCGAGACCCCAAGGACAGAGAAGCACCATAGGCAAGATGTCTTCCTGCTGTGGCCTTCCAACTTACAGCTGAGAGAAAAGGTTAGTCTCAGAGTGTGGCAGGCCAAGCCTCTTGAAGAGGAAGGCTGGGGCCCGCTCCAGGAAGAGAGAAGGAACAGGAAGCTAGGAAGAGTATCTCTCAGGCCCCTGCAGATATGTAGATGGGTGGAACCCAAGGACTGATGTCCAAGGCAGAAACAAGAAGAGATAAGCCCTTTCTCTGAGCTGCCTTTT
>PVKN010006580.1:0-28230 GCA_004027915.1 Capromys pilorides
CGAGTTCTTCTCATTCCAAGGTTTGTACTTTTTCTTAGCGAAATAGTGTCAAAATCATGGGTTTTCCCCCCAGGTTTTGTGCTTCTTTGTAGAAGAATCTTCAAAATTTCTCTTCTGTTCTACTTTAAGATGAATCATGTTTGTGTACTGCTATGAGATACCTGTGGTGCATTTTGGCTGTTTCATAGTAACTTGATGGATTTGGGGGAGCAGGACTCCATCTATAGAGGTGATATCTTTCTTCTGAGACTTCTTTTATGTGCTTCAACTCAAGGTTGGACATGTGAATGAGCAGATTTTGTGGTAGCTCCTCTCACCCTGCTAGGGAGGAAAAGAGTTTAGTGAAGTCACCAAGTCCAGATGACAGAAAGAGGAGGGTAAGTCACGAGTCCCACAGACCTGAAGAAACTGCCCAAATGTCATTGTTCCAGGTAGCTGCGCAGCAGGAGACAATGTGTACAATATGTCCAGTTATTTCACTCTGGATTTTGCATGCTTATAATCTAATAATGTCCAAGTGCTTTCAGTTTCTTTCATATAACCCCACTGCATCTAGTCTAGAAGTACAGGGTCTGCTGGATCTCCCTCATGGTTTCCCTCAAGTTCTCTTGTCACATTTGATCATGAGCAGCATCACGGAGGGACCCCAGGCAAACCTGGATGAGTCTACCTTGGCAGATCCAAGCTCTGTTTGGAACAAGAGTTAGTACATCCAAAAATATCTCTTGTTCCTGTAAGTCCTTTTGTTGAATATCTTTTCTTTTCCAGTGGTCCCACTTCTCTCTTTTCTCTCTTTGTCAGACCTTTCCTTCTTGCCCCAAGTCACTAATAATAACAGTAATATATAACACTTACCCAGCAATGCTGTGCCCAAGAAACTGTTCTAAGTGCTGCACGTATGTACTTGTATTAACATTTTAATTCTCAGACGCTTAGGACACAGGCTTTGTTGTTATGTCCACTTTATGGATGATATAACTGAAGACACAGAGGTTAATTTGACTGTGATCTCACAGCTAATGAATGTCAGAGCTGGGATTTAAGCCCAAAAGCAGGGCTTCAGGTTCGTAGTCTTCTGCCTCTCCCTAGCATAAGTGCTTCCCTACAGTCTTGACATTTCTCAGGATAATCTTTAAAAATGGTTGTTTTTTTAGTTGTACACAGACATCCAGCAAATGTATGTTCAACTATCCACTTGGAACCATTCCACAAGCAAAGAATGTCACCTACCACAGAGAAACAGCCTCCATAAGCTATGAGCTCATGATCAAACGTGACAAGAGAACTTGAGGGAAACCATGAGGGAGATCCGGCAGACTCTGCATTTCTAGACTAGATGCAGTGGGGTTATATGAAAGAAACTGAAAGCACTTGGAAATTATTAGGTTGTAAGTGGGTAAAATCCAGAGTGAAATAACTGGACACAAGGAATAAAGAACAGGCTCTTTGCTATAGACCCGAATGCAATGTTTTTTTAAAGGTATGGTTTGATTACTTTTCAGGTGAATTAAGAAATGGTAAAATGGAACAGAGATCTGAGAAATACCTCTCAGTTTGCAGAAGGTGTGAAATTGATGGAAAATGTAAATGAGTGGTTAAGAGATATAACTAGTAGAATGAGGTCTTAATATGTGTGTGGTATTTAAAAATACAATGAATATCTTAATTCTTTTTAAAAAGCTATTACAATAAAAAACATATTATGGGCCTGCGAGATAGCTCAGCGAAGGGACCAGAGTTCATCCCCGGTACCACATGCCACACCAGCCCCACCTCTGGAGCACGCTGAGCCAGCCATCAAGTCCGGGCATGGTGGCACACCTGTAATCCCAGTGCTGGGGAGGCTAAAAACCGGAGGATCACTACAAGTCTGAGCTGCGTAGTGAGATCCTATACCAAAACATAAAGATGAAAAAAAAAGATATATTGCTATTAATCTCCCTCAAGATTTTCCTCCTCACTTTGAACTCACTTATCCCATAGTCTTGTCACCTTTTTTGAAGCAGTTCTAGAAATGCTCTTTCCTGAGTGTCTTTATGAGATAATATTAAAAAAATAGTGAATTCTGTTATCAAGTGTGATATGACAGAAAGTCAGGCTCCTAAAATGCAGTTGTGGTGGTGCATCCCTATAACCTCAGCACTGAAGAAGCTGAGGCTGGAGGATCATCCAGGGTTTGAGGCCATCTTGGGCTACACAGTGAGTTCAAGGCCAGCCTGAACTAAAGCCCCTGGGTCAAAAAAACAAAAAACAGACAGCATTATATAGTGTCCTCATCTACCTTATTCAGCACGTCTAGTATGTCTGACTTCTTTTATTATTTTCATTTATCAGTACATGTTTGCAGTGTAATGTTTGCATTCCTTGTGTGGAGTTGGTTCATATACACAACACATCACATATCTCTTTTTTTCATCCTTTGTCTCTTTTCTCCCTGCCCCTCTCCCTTCATCTCTTGATCTTCTCCACCACTAGGAACAATCTCTCTCCCTATTCCTATTATCCATAATAATTTAAAAAATTAAATGTTTAGTTTTAGATAACACTTTCTATGTAAGATAAGATATCCAGAAAAGGAAAAAGAATAGGGTAATGTTAAAGAGGCAAGTGGATGAGAATTTTCCAGGCATAAAGAAATAAATAGTAAAATTAAAGAAGCATTGAAAGTTGCAAACATTTTTGTGAGACCAAAGAATATTTCGTGAACATGTGGGCAAACTATCTTTTTCATCTATCACTTGGCAAGATTTATTTAATAACTGTTCAATCGTTTGACCCAGAAATTCTGCTGGTAGCAATTTCTCTTTAGTACATATTCAGTTCAGTTCCCAATGTAGCATCTTATAAGGATGGGATATTGGATACAGTTTAAACAAGCTCACCAGTGTGCAACAAATAAAATTAACCAGGGCAGAATCATAAAATACTGTTGCTATTATGCAGCTCTAAAAATGATGATATTGGCCTATTTTTATTATCACAGAAAGTTGACATGGTGAAAAGATTTAGCTACAAAGCAGTATTTATTCACAGCTGCATCCTAGAGGTATAAACAGTTTGGTCCCACTGGCATAAACAAGTCTTTGTATACAAAAAGAAGTTTGGAAGGGTAAGTACTTAAAATTTATCACTGGGTAGCTAATTCTTAATTTATTCAACATATTTCTATACATTGTCTGAATTTTTAAAATTACATGTTACCTTAATAATCATAAAAGTTAAGATATTTCACTTGGGATACACATGCACGCGCGCACACACACACACACACACACACCCCTGAAACAAAAATGGTCCCCTGACATTCTAGACTCCAAGTACTTAGAACACAGTCATGTTACACTTCAAGCACAGCTGCACCCTGGAGAGCAGGACTCTTGGACTGTGGATGGCCTGATACCTGCAAGCCTCCTGGTGTTCTCAGGGAATGAGCTGGGGTAAGCCTGTGACACAGTGCAGTGAAGTGGTGTTTCTCTGGTATTAGATTTCTCAGTGCTCTGCCCTCCTTTTTACCTTCTTCGCCTGTTCTCTCACTTTAAAATACTGTGACTGGTGTCCTTTCTTATTTCTTGTCTGTGTGAAGTTGTATGTATAGTATTTCCTAGGAATGCCATAATGAGAGCTCATGCCTGTGGCCTGAGATCTGGTATCTGCAATTAAAAAAAAAATTTAAAGAGAGTACAAAATATAGTATTGAAACAGAAACAACTCCAAGTGATACAGAATTTTACTTAACAAAGTAATGTGGATTCCACAGTATTTGTTGTAATACATAGTGTTGTCTTCTAACCAGTTATTCGTATCACCAGATATACTCATGCAAAACTGGAAGAAAAAAAGAAAAAAAGAAAGAAATGTATAAGAAATTAAGGAAAGAAAAAAATACAAACAACTGTAAAAGAGACAAAACAAATTTAGCATTATGTGCTCCTTTCTACAGACCAGGAGAAATGCACAGTACAGATGTCCAAACCATCCTGCTTGTATAGGTAGATAAATCCCTTACCCCACTTCCTCTCCTGTCCTTCTCCTCTTTCCCAGTATTTATTGTATCCTTCAGATTCCATTTTCTCATGGAATCTGGATTCTAACCTAAGTAGTACCACTGTACTCTGTGTGTGTGTGTGTACTGTTTTGTAAATATTATTTGTCAGTTTCTACTGTCCTGATAATATTTTACTTTATAGCTGGGATGACAGTAGGGGAATATAGCTTAGCCTATCACAGTGATGGCGAACCTCTTAGAGCTTTCAATGATACAAGTAATCCACTGTGGCACAGCTATGACCAAACTTGTCACGGACTCGGTCTCAGCTATAATATATTGAGATTGTCAGATAGAGAATTGAAAATAACTAGAATAACCCAGAATTATTTTCCTATGTTTAAAACCATGTAAAGTCTTTAATTAAGCATTTTGATTCCTTTGTCATATAATTTAACATATTCATAGCTTCCAGTGATTAGAACATTGACCTCTTTTTTTGGTGGGGGACATCATTCCTTGTATCATATACACTATATGTAATCACAAATTGAGGAAATAAAAAGAAAATCAGGCATAAGGAATATTTTTATTTTTATTTTATTTTTTAATGATTACTAGTTTTTAATCCAGGCCTGAATCCTGTACAAATGTGAATGCAGGCATCATTAATAGTTAAGACTTCAAAATATATGCATTTTGAGAAAAAATTGCCAGCTACATTTTGCTCATAATATAGGCTCAAACTATGACTTGTGACTTGATAGACCCTCTAATCCATTTTAAAGAGTTAAAGTGGTCCAGTGGCCCACCACACATGGTCAGGTGAACCCTGAGACCCACATCATCTGAAACGCACGGCTGAACCTGCAGCACCTCTTGTGCAGCAGTACACGGATTGTAATAGCAGACCACAGAGACTCAAAGCCAAGTGGGGTATTTTATCTAATGAGAGGAAAGGAGGAGGAGGAGGAAGAAGAGGGAGGCAGGCAGAGTCTTAAGAGACAAGTGTGGGAAAGGAAGAAGGAAGGGAGAGAGATAGTACGGAAAAGAAAAAGACTCATCTGTGTAACTTGCAACATGTTTCTGAGTGAAGGTTGGAACACTGAGGTCATAAATTATAAACATAGAATCCACATATATACATCTGTCATAAAATAGTAATGGAATACTATTTACTGGACTTTTTTTTAAAGCTGGTTTCTGACATCTATAAGCATCCATCCATCTAGGGCTTTGCCTTCAGATATAACACCGAGTAGGCTTGAGGCTGCTTTGAGAACAAAGGGAAGCCAGCCATGGTGGTGCACACCTGTAATTCTAGCACTTGGGAAGCTGAGGCAGGAGGATCATTTCAAGTTTGAGGCCAGGCTGTGCTACAAAGTGAGCTCAAGGCCAGCCTGAACTGCATAGTGAGAGCTGTGCCTCTGTCACCTCACTAATCAGAAAGGTTAAATTTGCTGATCTGGTTTAGTATGAGAGCTCATCCTCCTTCCCTCTTCTCTTCTTGTATGTTCTTTCCAAAGCTGTGTGCTCAGTGAGAAAGGATGATTTTCTTCAAAAAAGGAGGACCAGTCTTCCGCCATGAGGATGGGAGGAACTGAACTGCAGCCCCAAGTTCCATTTGTAGGATTCCATACGGTAGTCAAGCTTCCAGACTCTAGACACATCTAGAAGCAACAGTGCAGGTGGCAGCTTGCCTGTTTTAAAAAGAAATAAATAAAAGGGAAAACAAGTTTCCTCATTCACAAATGTGGAATACTAATAAAATGTTCACGATATTGTCGGTACAATTCCTAAGATGGTATGAGGTCTTCTTTCTCATAGCCAGAATACTTTGACTTCAAATTATATATACAGCTAAAGAATGATTTCAAAAACCCAATAAAAAGCATGCCTGTCATAATAGAGAGGGAGAAATGTGGATGGGGAAGTAGAATAGGAGAGTAATGATGGAAATGAGTTTCAGTTAGGTTCCAAAGCGTGAGAGAGACCTCTGGCCACAGTGTGCCCTGTGCAATGAATCTTCCTGCTTGTTTTGTCATTCAAGCTATTTTATGCAACATAATTTGCTGTAGTATAAAGATTAACCATGAAGAGAGAAGTTTCTTTTTTTCTTTTTTCTTTTTTTGTATTTTAGGGAAGGATTTCACTACTAGATTGGACTCATAGTAATCCACCTGTTTACAGCCTCCCAAGACCTAGGATTACAGGAGTGTGCCACCATGCCCAGTCTCATGAAGAGAGAATAAAAAAGAAAATACTAAGGGTTTTGATTTCTACCAAGGAAACAGCTCATGTATTTAGAATCTCTGTGAGAGTGTAGGTCTTCTGACTACCCCCTCCCCCACACACACTGAGACAATGAGAGTTCCTCCTCTCTCCCTGTTCTCCTCTTGTATGTTCTTTCTGAAGTTGTGCTCGCAATGGGTGAAGATGATTTTCTTCAAAAAAAGAGGAATAGTCTTTTACCAAGAGGACAGGAGGAGCTGAACTCTCCTGCCAGGCCCCCCCAACAAGCCCTCGAGGTCCATTTGTAGGCTACAAATCATTCTGATGCACAGTTTGCCCTGTGATCTACTGAGTCATTGACACAGGTATTATAAAAGGGCCTGTCTCATTTCAGGGACCTTTGATCACTGTTTCTATTGATAAATTTGTTCAATATTTATTAGATACCTACTCTGCTAGATACTGAGCTGAATGTGGAGCTGTAACAGTGAATAAGATAAACATGTTTTTTTGTCCTCATGAATGGAGAGACAAGAAGTTTAGAGTTTATGATAAGACTTGCAGGGGCAGGGGAAAAGAATCACCAAGGACACCACAAGGTACTATAGTAGAGTATAAGGGAGGGAGGAGCATTGAGTATTTAAAAGAAAAAGATGCTCAGAAAAGGTATTTTAGAGAAATCAGCATTTTCTTAAACGTTTTTTTTTTTAAAAAATCATTTATTTGGCATAGGATCTCACTGCACAGCTAAGACTGGTACTGATCTTCCTGTCTCAGCCTCCCCATCACTGGGATTACAGGTGTGTGCTACCATGCCTGGTTTCTGTGGCACGGTGGCATGACGTGTGATACTGGGGATCGAACCTGGGTCTTGCACTTGCCAGGCAGGAGCTTAGTTTGCTGAGCTATCTCCTGCAGCCTTTTATTTTTCTGGCCAGCTCAGCCAGCCCTGAGGGCAGGGCTGGTGTGGCATGTGGTGCCAGGGATTGAACCAAGGTCCCTGAAATTGCCTAAGCTTGGCTAAGCAGGTGCTTTAGACCAATGAGCTGTCTCACCAGCCTGGAAGCGGCATTTAAACAAAGACCTGGATTAAAGCAAGATAGACATGTGAAGGGCAGGCTAGGAAGTAAAAAAAAACTTGTTAAGAGGCACTGAGGTTGGATAATCCTTGATGTGTTTCAAGAGCAGAGAAAAGGGCCAGAGTGACTGGTGAACCTACAAGCCAAGGGAAGAGAGGTATGAGATTACCAGAGTGGCGCCAGATTATGGTCTTTAAGGAGAGAGCATAGTCGACTGAGAAGGGGTGGGGAATCAGAAATTGGGCTGAAAAAAGAGTCTGGAGTTGAGAGAAGAGCTTCCTTTAGGGTTTGAACTTTTGGTGGGAAGCCATCTGAATGGGAAATCTAACCTAGGAGAGGCTGTGGAGAGAGGATTGAGAAGGGACTAGAAAAACTCCCAGGGCTTAGTGGTAATGGGAAGGTAGAAGGAAAGACAGGAGATTATGGAAGGAGTCTGCTCAAAGAGAAACTACTGACTGCTGAAAGCCTATTGCTGTCCAGTGCAGCAGCCCCCGCTTCATGTGGCTGTGGAGCGCCTGAAATGAAACTGGGTGTAACTGGATGTGCTGTACGTGTAAAAAGCAATTACACATTGGATTGTGAAGACTTTGTATAAAAGAAAATGGAAAATATTGAGGATTTTCAACATGTAATAATTACATGTTGAAATTTACTTAGGACTTGGCTGGGTTAGAAAATTCATTTGCTTCCTTTTCTTTATAAAAATATAGCTACTAGCAAATTTGAAATTATATATGTGACTTGTATTTCTGTTGCAGTTTGGCAGCATAGAATTCATTGCCAAACTTGATGAGCATAGACTGCCTAAGATAAAATAATACCTAGTCAATTGTTTCTGTGCCAGCAATACTGAACCATCATCATAATGTACTATTTTACCTAAAATTAAATAATATAACTCACCTCTGAAATTTCATCTAGACTTTTTCATGTGTGTGACCTAATAATTTCATGTTGACAATATAGTCTGTTGAAGTTTAACTCTCAAATATATTTTTAAAAGATTTTAACCTGCCTTTTCTTCCTTTCCTTTTTCTTTACATTATTAATTTTGTTTTGTTTCTTTGCATGTCTGGCCAGGAAACTTCATGGTGTTATGGTCAACTTGCCGCACAACCGTGTTCAAATCTGTCACCAACAGGTTCATTAAAAACCTGGCGTGCTCAGGGATTTTCGCCAGCTTGGTCTGCGTGCCCTTTGACATCGTTCTCAGCACCAGTCCTCACTGCTGCTGGTGGATCTACACTGTGCTCTTCTGCAGAGTCGTGAAGTTTCTGCACAAAGTCTTCTGCTCTGTGATGATCCTCAGCTTCCCAGCCATTGCTCTGGACAGGTGAGATCTGTAGCCAGGGGCATGAGGTGTGTTGAACAAGGAACCTTGTGATGCAAATGATCACCTGTTAAGATTTGTACACTGAGTTTTAATCTGCTGTGGTCAACAGAAAGAGAAAGAATGTTCAAAACAGAGCCTTACCATGAGGACTGCTGCAAGTTCAAGACCAACCTGAGCTACTGAGGGAATCTCACAAGGAGTGAAATGATTTAAGTAGTCACAGACAATAAGACCCCTGAAAAAAGTCTTGGGAGAGTTATATTGTGACAGTCTTGAAGTGAAGCTATTGGGTCATGCTGTTGCTTTGGCTTGATTGGAACTGGCATTACATTGTGACTTGTAGTAGATTGTACATCTGCTATATAACTCTGCAATTAGGAGTTTTTTCCTACAACATGAAAACATTTCTGGTAGAACAAGGAAATAACTCAGTAGCTATTTAACTAATGATTAGATGACCCAGCTGGACCCAGCAGAGAACATGCAAATTCTTCTGGAAGGTTTATTTCTAAGGCTTCATATTGTTGTGATTGCTTCCTCTGTCCATCTTAAAAGGATGTTTATTTGGAAATTAATCTTATGTTTTAGTTGTTGCCATCACTCATAATTTGGAAGTCAGAGTCCTTATACATTCTGGTCGGTGCTGTAGTGCATTTTGTGTACTATCACCTGTGTTCATGGTGTCCCTTCTGACTCCCCCTTAATACTTATTACGATGAAGCCTTTTTTATTTTTATTGCTGAGAAGAGCCCTGCTGTGTTACCAGCTGACTTTGAGCTCCTGGTCTCAAACAGTCCTCCTGCCTTAGCCTCTCTAGTAGCTAGCCGTATATCTGGCAATGGGGCATGCAGCATAGGGGAAGCCATAATCCTTTCAATCTTTGAAATCTTGAACTTTCCTTTCCTGGAAGTTTTGAAATAAATGGTTTTGAGATATAGTTTGTGTATTTATAAAATTCAAACTAGTTTTAGGGTATAAATCAGTGAAATTTAGTATATTTATAGAGATGTATAGCCAGCACTCCAACCTAGTTTTAGCCTTCATCCCCTACGGTTGCTCCTCATTCGCATCTTGAGACTTTGGCAACCACTAATCTACTTCTGTCTCTATACAGTTGCCCTTTTGTGGATATCTCGTGCATGTGGAACTGTGTAGTGTGTGCTCTTTGCCTTCTTTCACTTAGCCTGTTTTTAAGGTTCATCCATGCTATAGCACATATCACACTTCATTCATTTTATTGCCAATAATGTTTTATTGGAGGGTGTCTCACATTTTTTTAATCCATTTACCAGTTGATAGACATTTTTTTCATTTTTAGCTATTAATAATGCTTCTATGGATCCTGAATCTATCTTTCTTTCTCTCTCTCTCTCTCTCTCTCTCTCTCTCTCTCTCTTTCTTTCTTTCTTTCTTCCTTCCTGAATCCTGAATTATTTTTAAAAAAATAAGATTCAACAAGTAGAAATGCATTATTCTGAACATTTGCCGTTATACTTCGAAGCAATGTAATAGTCCCTGTAGGTTATGTCTGGGCCCTTGCTCCTAGACAAGGAAATACATGAATAACACATTTTTTATTTTCTGCTGCATTGTATCATCATTAACACAAAAGATAAACAAGTCCTTTTAGTAGAAAAATAAGACCAGTAAATTCCTCTTTTTCAGAGATACAGATTATCTGCAGGTATGAGAATAGTACACAAAGACAAAGGGAAAACAATCTTTCTCTTTGTTTGCAGCTGTTTGTTTTACAGCCCCAATTCAGCCAGTTAAGCAACTCCCACACTTCCTGCACCATTTCTTAGATATTTACACTAGGAAAATTATTTATAGTGAACTTTTGTTCTTATGTTGCATCTATTTCTGAATACATAATGGATGGAATTTGGAGGGGACCTGAGTCAGCAGATAGATGATAACCAGAGCCAGTAGACTCTTGGGCAAAGTATCCATGGGTGTGGATGGGCATCACATATTAATAGACTTGTGGTTAGAAATAATTGATTTGTATTCAGAGGCAGTGAGAGCATGCATCATTTACGGACAACTCGCTCTGTTTTTTCTTCCAAGAAAGAAACATAGACCACATTTCACCATGTTCTCTCCTTCCCTGATCATCCATGGCCACTGTTGTCCTTGCATCACACCTGCCTCAGCTTAGAATTTTATCTTCCCCACTGTATTCCCTGCCAGCCTCCACCACAGTGCTGTTTTATCTCCGATGTCTTCACAGGTAGCTTTACGTGTCACTTGTTCTGCTGCTGCCTCCATAAAGCCACCATCTCCTTGTTGATAACTGTTGGTGTGCATGATTTTCTTGCCATTGAGTATAGATACATCCCTGTGTGCATTTGCAAGTGTGTAACCCAAGGCCTATCAGCAGACAGATACAGAGGTAGCCAAGAATACTGGTCACGTGTGTTTTCCTGGCCCCTGGAGAGAGTGAAGGTCACTATGATTGGGAAGTCAACTCCAGCAATAGTTAATAGCAGAGATGGGGGCCAAACTTGTATGAAGGAACTTACCTAAGTTCCCAATGGCTGGTGGTAGTTCTTTGTGATAGATGTGACCTGGGTCTGAAGAATTAGTCAGTTCCCCCAAATCACTGGTGATATTAAAGTGCATTTGGGATTCTGTTTAGGGGATTATAAAATGATCAAGTTAAATATTAGAAGGAACTAATGTCTCATCTGATTTTAATAAAAATTAATTGTGCAAGCATTTTAGACTTAATAACTTCTCTTATAGTTATCATAACAATGGCTGTTGATCCTGAATAATGTTTGTTAGCGGGCCCTTTCTGGGGCCCATCTTTCATTTGTGGTTCTGCCCTGAGCAGTGTAAAAGCTAACAATATCCAATTTATACACTGTGATGTGGATCTGCTTGGGATATGTGCATGCACAAGTTCTTGCTAGTGCCTCTGAATGTTTCTGAAAACTTTCCTGAGGCTTCTCTACCTCATGTAAAACGTTTACACGTTACTTTTAAATTGAAAAAATAGATGTCTTTATAGCAAATGAAGACATCCTTTATGTTGAGGGCACTGTAGGGTTGAATCCTGCTGGCAGTAGATCTGGATTGAATCTATTTACTTGATTATTTTGAAGAGAGTCTTCAGCGTTTTGTGAGGACTTTTTCTCTGCTCCTTTAGAAAGTGCGTGTGTGTGCATGTGCGTGCGTGCATGTGTGCGTATACGTGCGTATGTGCATGTGTGTGCGCGCGTGTGTGTGTATGGTTAGTAGTACTTCTCATTCTCTCACAGTCCTTAAAATTTAAGATCTGGCTTCTTGCATTCCCCCATGGTTCCCTATCCTAGGCCAAATGAAAGAATCTGGCATTGTCACCCTCCTGACGACTTCTGTTGATTTAGAGTCCCCCAACTTTACAGAGTACCCTTTGTGAAATCAATTTCTTTTGTGTATCATGCAGGTACTACTCAGTCCTCTATCCACTAGAGAGGAAAATATCTGATGCCAAGTCCCGGGAACTGGTGATGTACATCTGGGCCCATGCAGTGGTGGCCAGTGTTCCCGTGTTTGCAGTGACCAATGTGGCTGACATCTATGCCATGTCCACCTGCACGGAAGTCTGGAGCAACTCCTTGGGCCACGTGGTCTACGTCCTGGTCTATAACATCACCACAGTCATCGTGCCTGTGGCTGTGGTGTTTCTCTTCCTGATCCTGATCCGCCGGGCCCTGAGTGCCAGCCAGAAGAAGAAAGTCATCATTGCGGCACTCCGGACGCCGCAGAACACCATCTCTATTCCCTATGCCTCCCAGCGGGAGGCCGAGCTGCATGCCACCCTACTCTCAATGGTAATGGTCTTCATCTTGTGTAGTGTGCCCTATGCCACTCTGGTCATCTACCAGACTGTGCTCAATGTCCCCAACACCTCCGTCTTCTTGCTGCTCACTGCCATCTGGCTGCCTAAAGTCTCTCTGCTGGCAAACCCTGTGCTCTTTCTAACCGTGAACAAATCTGTCCGCAAGTGCTTGATAGGGACTCTGGTGCAGCTGCACCATCGGTACAGTCGGCGTAATGTGGTTAGCACAGGGAGTGCGACAGCCGATGCCAGCCTGGAGCCCAGCATGCGCTCAGGCAGCCAGCTCCTAGAGATGTTCCACATCGGCCAGCAGCAGATCTTTAAGCCCACAGAGGATGAGGAAGTGAATGAAGCCAAGTGCCTTGGCTCAGCTGACTTACAGGCCAGGGAGGTAGCTACCACCTGTCTGGAGGGAGACCAAGTGGCACCTCTTGTACCACCCCCAGGCACAGTGGACTCTACATCCCAGGTAGCACCAGCAGGCCCTGGGGAACCCAATGCCTTCCCTGACAAGTACTCCTTGCAATTTGGCTTTGGGCCTTTTGAGTTGCCCCCTCAGTGGCTGTCAGAGACCCGGAACAGCAAGAAGAGGCTGCTTCCACCCTTGGGCAATACCCCAGAAGAACTGATCCAGACAAAGGTGCCCAAGGGCAGGGTGGAACGGAAGCTGAGCAGAAACAATAAAGTGAGCATTTTCCCAAAGGTGGACTCCTAGCAAGGACTGTAAGTTTCTGGAAGCAGCAGGGAGCTTCTTTATTCTTGACCTCCTTCACTCCGGCCACATGAGCTGTGTGATTTCATTGCAACCCCCTGTAGGGTGTTTCTTCCTATATGAAACAAATGTTTTTTAATGAAAGAGAAGTTTATGTAAAATCAAATACCCTTATTGTGGGAGTATCTGTATTTATCTCAATGAGCATGTGCTTAAGTAAGTCCACATTTTTCTCTGAGGAGTAGAAGCTGGACATTTTGGAGCAGGTCTCAGGGTAGTTGTTCCCTGTGCATTTTCTGTAGATTCCTCATTTCCGTGGGATCAACAGAAAAAATACAGAGAACAATAGGTCCATGAGTTCAAAGAGAGTAGAGATCTTCTCAGGCAGGGGTGTTCAACGGAGACGAGTCTATGGCCAATTGGGACCTAGGGTACATAGCAGTAGGTGAGCAAAGCTTCATCTGCGTTTATAGCCACTGTCCACTGTGGGCATCGCCCCCTAGGTGCTGCCTCCCAGAATGTGAACCTGCTGTGAAGTGCATGGCTTCACCTTGGGTGTGCTCTCCTCTAAGTCATTCCCTACACAGCCCATACCCCACCTCTTCCACTCCTGTGTGTGGAACAGCTGTCTTCCACCAAGCTGGTGGAAGATGGTTATGGAGTGTCCAAAAAAGAAGATGCTTACTTGAGTAACAAATATAAGAGATAGGAGAGCCCTTTCTATTGAGAAGATAGGGTAATGGCATCAGACAGCATGTCTCTGGAAGCCCCAACCATTATGACTTACATTCTCCTGCTACTCTCATTCCTTTCACTGGAATATGATTAAGGATTGACCATTTCACCCCTGTGTGGAAGACCTGGTGATGGATATGTGCTCAGGGATAAGGGAGACTTGTCTTTGACTATCCTGATGTTGTCTTGGCCTCTCCAAAGCCCCAGGAAGAAGCCCCAGGAAGAGCATCTGGACCTCAGTCATGATCAATGTCAGATGGGAAATGCAGCAAACACTTCTCTGATCTGTTCCTTAAATTATATTTTTAAACAAAAAATTTGGAGGAGGGAAGAAAGTGTAAGAAATGTTCATGGCGTGGTGGTCTACTCCACCTGATCTCACATGAAAGGTGCTACGTAATAATCTGTATGAGTAAAATATATTGGAAAAACCACCTTACACAAAATTCTGGAATTATAAGATGGTTATAAATGCAAAGTTACCAGGGCAGGCAGTATAGCTCAGCAGACTAAGTGCTTGCTTAGGGAAGTGCAGGGGCCGGGGTTTGATCCCTGGCACTGCATGCTGTGCTGGCCCTGCTCTCAGGCGCATTGAGCTGGTGATGGAGTCTGAGTATGGTGGCACGTGCCTGTAATCCCAGCACGTGGGAGACAGAAAACAGGAGGATTACTATGAGTCAGAGCTGTGTAGTGATACCCTGCTCCCCCCCAAAACTGCAAAATTACCATGAGGTGGGTCTTTTGAAACATCAAGTTAAATTACCTGATTAGGAAAGGAATTCTGTCTAAAACATTGGTAAGAGTCAGAGCATGGTGCCCTGGTCTTGTTTGTAGTGTGTGGTCCAACTTGGGTTCTCATAGACAGAGATGGACAGAACTTCTTGTCCCATCTTATGAACTGCCAAGGCAACACCCAGCCTGGATACCCATCTCTTCACTTCCTTTTCCCAAGGAAGTTTCAGTAGGAACTAGAGTATGTGGAGGAGGCAGGTCAGTTTCCTCAGCTGATTGGTCCCACGGAGTGGCTTCCACATGTGGTTTGAGTCCACTCTGCAACTGATCTCACTAGACTAAATTCAAACCTACCATTTCATTTTTAATGAGGGCAAATCAAGTGCCAGCCTGTTTTTTTTTTTAAGGCAATGATGGTGAACATTTTAGAGTGTTCAATGGTAACAGATGGATGTGGCACACACGCTATAGGTCTTCAGCCATTGCTCTAGGGTGTTTTGTTCTTTTTAATGGTACTTGGGTGGAGTATGTCAGTCTCTTGTGCAAGCTTGAAAGGGAACAGCTGTCCTCACAGGGAACAGATTCCCACATGCCAATCACAGCAATCCAAACACATTTTCTCCTTAAGCTGTGTTGGCTCCTTGTCTCTTAGAGGAAGCTTAGCCTATAAGTGTGGAGTTTCTTTTTCTTTCTCTTGAGTGTAGTGTCTTGAGACTTCCAAATATGAACCTGAAGACCTTACCCTGGAGTGTGAGCGCCTTCCTCTGTGTCTGTTGCCTTCCAGTGTATTTTGCTCACAGCAGGATTGGGAGCGGCACCTCTCTGCCACTCAGCAGAACCGGGAGGTTCTGCTGCCTCCTGGATCCTGTGTGTCTGCCACCTGTCACTTCTAGCCCTAGTAGTTCATGCTGTGGCCCTTCAAGCTTATTTTTCAAAGTTTCATAATTTTCGCAACTACTGTCAAGGAGAAAAACAACCAGAAACTTCTACCCAGCCTGTCAAATGTAGCCATTTTGGTGTTGTCTTGACAATGTATGTATGTATGTATGTATGTATGTATGTATGTATACATTCTGATGAAGCAGAATTTGGTTAGGTATATTTCTTTTGTATGTTTGAAGCAGATAGTTGACTTCCAACAGATGTATTTCTATACTCTTTGAAAAATAACATTTTAATAAAATTGTAAAAATAGTTAAAAAGCTGTATGAGCTATGTGTTTTTTCTCAACTGATATGCAATCTGAACCTCTCTCTTCCTTCATAGTTTCAATGAAAAATATTCAGTTTTCTCCTGTAAATGTAGATGCAATGTTGCAGTAGCATTTTCCTGGGTTGCTGGAGTGGGAAGAGAGCAAATTCCCAAAGGAGAAAATGTGGCATGTAAGCAGTTGTCACCAAGATGGACTGTACCTTCAGTTGGTGGTTGGACTGCCCAAACCTCTAGGGGGAGCTGCACAGGGCAGAGCGGTGCAAAGCCCGCTTGTCACTCAGGTGGCATAATCAATAGCAGAGCAGTGAGGGGTCTGGGCTCCTGTTTAAGTCAGGCTGCCCTTGTTAAAATCCTGTCTCCATCACTAACTGGCTCTGTGACTTTGACGAGGTGAGTGACTGCCAGGTCCCTTGATTTCCTCTCTGTAAATGAGGTGGTGTGGAAGATGGAGATTATGACAGAAGCTGCTGGTGCCGACTCATTCAGTTCTGGTGTGGTTTTAGCCTCATCTGCATGGGGCTTTTCTGCCTGCATCCACTCACTTCCTTGTGAGCAATCAAGGCTTAGTTTCTCTGCTTTCTGTCCCAGGAGAGCCCTTACTTCTGAGATTACTGCATGTGGGACATGAAAATTGGTGGCTAGGTACCCTGCTCCTGCCCTCCTACTGAATGATTATGAGAGACACCTGTTTTCAAGAGGTCAAGCAGAATTGAGTTCCTGATGCCGACCATGGTACCTAAACAACGCATTCTTACATTGACCCTTCTTGCTTTTTGCCTTCTGTAGCCTTAGCCATGGCTCAGGGATCGCCTTCCAAATGTACCACCTGCACAAAGCCCTTGTTCTCAAGCTCTATTTTCAGAGAAATCCAAGTGAGACAATGAGACAGCTCATAGGCAGCTGTGAGGGTTAAACGATCTGTGTCACAAGTTCTAGTGCAGGATAGAGTACATCATTGTTAGCCCTTACCTACCACATTTTTTTTTCTGTTGTGGCAACCATTTATTGTATGTCTGAGGAAACAGCTCAATAATTACCTATACCATCCTTTACCTGTAAAGGAAAAATTCCAGCTGGAATGAAGCAAAGTGGAAATCAGCAAACCGACCAAACTACTTTATGTGGGAGAATGTCTGATTTGGGATTCTATGAGAACTTTTGTAAAAATTCACAGCATATGAAAAGTGATCTTTTCTTAGTTTTTACCCATTAGATCCACATAGTAAGCCATATTTTTCCCTCCCCCTATCAAACAGGAAGGTAGTCCTTGCTGGTCTCTAAAATAATCAAGAGTTTTACCTCTAAAAGTCAAGTCCGTTTATCTAGTCTGAATGAATAAACTCTTAAGGGTTGGTTGCATGGGGTGAACTACAGCACCACAGAGCCATTAGTGTTAGATTCCAGACTTATAACTAATATTTACTGTTATCTGTCAGACATTATTGTAAGCCTTTACAAAATTTAACAAACAATTCTACAGGCTAGTATTTCTATTTAAAAAAAAAAACAATTTAAGTAATGTATGCTAGAGTGACTGGCACTCAGGATTAAATGCTTTGTCCCACTGGTTTTAATCATTACCCTATGCTGCCTCTCAGGTCAGATGCATACCAGTGCCTGCCAGCTAACAGGAGCTGTGAGATTCTGTTTACTCCACTCCCTTTCTGATCTTAAAAGGTAAATTTTCCTACCCTTTCTCTGAGCCTCCACCCTTGCTGTATTGGTTCCTGCCTTTAAAATACCCCTTTCCCTCACTAGGAAACACCAGGGACTTGGTTGTAGCACTGTTCTTCTAACCTTGAATCACTGCGCCCTCATCAACAGACCAGTTTCTTCCTACCCAGCAGCTTCCTGAACTTGCCTTGGCTCATACTATTCTAAACACCTCTGTTGGGGCTGGGTGTAGCTCAGTAGGAAGCACTTACCTAGCGTTGCCTGAGGCCCTGGGTTCATTCACAAGCATCAGAAAACAAACTGAACTCAAAAAAACTGAACTCCACACCACAAATTTGTGCCCAGTCTCTCATAATCCCATGATTTTTTTGTTTTGCCCTGCTGGAGCTTAAAATACTCTCTATCTAGCATAACCCCAAAATGAACTGTAGCCCTGTCTCTGGCCTTCCATGAACTCTTGCGCTCAGGCTGATTGTACACATAAGATTTAACAGTACAGTTATTTCTCAGTATGCTAAGAGCACTTTCCTTCATATTTTACACTTTCTATTAATATTCATACCCTACTACACCAAGTCTAATTCCGCAACAGATGTGTTACAATTTGTTTAGAATTTAAAGACTTCACGGCAAAAATCAGGAGAGGAAAATATGTAAACTTATTTTACACAGTTGGGTGAAAAATAAATTTCAGAGAAAGTAAAATTTAATGTGTTCTCATGCACCCTGAAGGAGGCGGTGCCCAATTTGGAAGGATAATCGCTATGTCCAAGTAATCGCCTGTTTGGAACTTCTGTGACTGTCACGGAGTCACGGAATCATCTGTCCCCTTTCTGCCAGACATGGTGCTGCCATTCTCCTTAACTCAATAGCCAGGTCTTTTAAGATCCATGAAAACAAATGCAAAATTGAAGTGTGTGCCCTTCTTTCTAGCTTCTGGATAAACTTCTTTTACTAAGCTAGTTAATTCTTTCAAGGTTGCATCCATCCAGGTGTAGATCTGCAGCTTGCTGGACGGGTCGTTGCCGCGGGGGAACTCATCCATTCAGTGGTGCTGACCGTTGTTGGTGATGAAGACCCGGAGCAGCAGCCGATGTGTCTTCTCGCGGTCAGTTGGCTTCTCTGGCTCTTTCTTTATTTCCTCCTGAGTGACTCGCAACTCTACCGCCCTCTTCTTAGTTCTGCCTACCAGACGCGCATCCTGACCTCCGACCCAGGTGTCGAGCGTGAGCGTGGAGTCTGCACCACATTCTTAAGGTGAGCAAGGAATTTGTTCAGAACGTTACTGAGAACACCTCTTTAGTGTTTTCACCAGCTATTCCGGCAACAATTAATACCCATGACGGTACACTGGGGCAGGACATAATGCCAAAGGGCTGTTTGAATCCCTGAAGAGAATAAACATAAACCAGAGTGCCTATTTAGAGATATTAAAAGAATGCTCAAAGAGAAAAAGATATAGTTATGTATGTATGCAGAATAATTGGGGTAGTTGTACTGCCGATTTCTGCTGATATTTTGACAGGAACAATTAATGCTTAACTTTTTAAAGTTCTTTTTTCTTTTTAATTTCTTATAACTTTTTTGTTATCAAGTGTGATTTTTTTGTTTTGTTTTTTTAACTGATTTGGCATGTTTATATCTGGTAACCTAAACAACTAATGTGAAGATAACATCATGCAATGTAGCAACCATTGTTGAATTCCTGTTACTGTTTAGCGAAATTTTGTATTTTCTAATTCTTTTTTTTTTAAACTATTTTGTATTCTTTAAAAAATAAAAATAATTTTAAAATGCTCAAATTTGCAGCAAATTTATAAGCCATATCCAAGCATAAATGCCCATAATTAATTTACTTATGTGAGTGACATGAAAGGGTAGGGCACATATAGAGACTACCTAAGCACACGTATAGAAACCTAAAATGGCTTCCTCAGGCAGGAAACCGTAAGTTAATCACTTGGTGCCCTGAATTAACATCTGGAGCTGAAGTGCAAGTCTGATTGAATTGGAGAGAAAAGCCATTGCCCCATCCTGCCTTGGTAACGCTGAGTTCTCCGCAGACGTAAACCTATGTGCACATCACTGCTGCCATGGCAGCAGGTCTGGGGTGCTTAGGGGAGAAGCTTGGCTTGCACTGAGTTTTGGTGAAGGGAAAGGGCTCATGCTTTCATATAGAAGCTCACCAATGTATTAGCATATAGTGGATGATAACAACATTGTGACAGTGATTATGACCCTCCTACGACTGTAAAAGTGCAGCAGGTTTATGTCACAATTAATGTGTCATGTTACAGTTCTTCAGCCAAAAGAAAAAATGAGTCCTAGTAAATAATAGGGGAATACATAAATAAAAATAGGAATTGAAATCTGTATTAATGCCCATGGCAACATCAAAGGCCTTTGTGTGCAAGGTTTTTAAAATAAATTGAAGGGCTGGGGATATAGCTCCAAGGTCTAAACACCTCCCTGGCAAGTATGAGGACCTGGGTTTGATCCCTGGTACTATGTGCTGTGCCAGCCACTGAAACTCCCCGAGTGTGATGGCATATACCTGTATTCCTCAGCAGTGCAGAGGCTGAGACAGGAGGGTTACTACAAGTCCGAGCTGTGTAGTGAGACCCTGCACTAAATGCATAAGTAGATAAATAAATAAAGGTAAATAGATTTATCCCTGGAACTGGGGATTGAACTTAGGCCCTGTGCTTGCCAGGCAAGTGCTTATTCTACTGAGCTGTCTCCAGTGTGCACCTGTAATCTCAGCACTTTGGAAGGCTGAAAGCAGGAGAATCACTGAGTCCAATCTACATGTGTGTGTGTGGTGGGGGGGGGGGGAAGACAGATCCTGTCCTAAATACAGAAAAAATAAAATAAAACAAAATAAAATAAATTGAAATGAACAGATTTTCTATACAAGGGTCTCAGAAACTACAATAGCCCTCTTCTTACTCTCAGTTTCTAACCTGTGTTTATCCTCTTTTGTGCCTAACACACAGCATGTATAAGTGAGTGGATGATAAATGAATGAATAAAGAAGAGATAGCAGCCCCTGGGGCTCTGGTGAAATCTCCCTTATGTATAAGGTGATGAGAGGCCGGCGAGATAGCTCAGTAGACTAAGCACCTACTTTGGCAAGCACAGGGACCAGCGTTCGATCTCCAGTTCCAATTGCCACACTGGCTCCAACCCCAGGGCACACTGAGCCAGCGAATGAGTCTGGGTGTGGTGGCACACACCTATAATCCCGGTGAAAAAAGGCAGAGTAAAGCATATGAGGTGATGAAAAAATTTGCTGTCAGTTCCGTTATTGCTGCTCTTACTGATTTCCTCAGAATGACTCCTGCAGGGGTTAATGGCATAAACATACAAGGACTCGGATCTACTTCCTCTTTGAATACCCAAACCTTATTTCAGTTCACCAGATGATGGGTGAGCTCTAAAACTGGAAGGGAAGTTCAATACTGAGAAATATGGTTCCAGAAATGTGTTAGATGTGAAGAATCATTTTTTCTTCACTGTATTGATCATAATTTAATGACTGCATCTTTCTTCTTGCCCCAATTTTTCTTTGCATGCTTATTCATTTCAGTCTCTATACTAAATGTAACACGCATAGAGGAAGTGATAGAATGAACATGTAGCACATTTTAAGGGAGGAGGTGAGAAAACATAACACACATGGAATTATGCTTCTTAGGTCTTAACTACGTTCCCTATTGTATGGTCAACTTTTCTTTTCTTGTCTTCCTTTCTCTCTTTCTTCTTTCTTTCTTTCTTTTTTTCTTTTTCTCTTTCTTTCTTTCTTTCTTTCTTTTTTGTATTTTAGGGAAGGGCCTACAGGATGTTCAGGATCTCACTACTAGATTGGATTTGTAGTGATCCACCTGTTATAGCCTCCCAAGAGCTGGGATTACAGGCACACACCACCACACCCAGTCTCCATTGCCATTTTAGCGTGTCCCAGGTATGGGGCTCGCACAGCAGGCCTGGGGATTGAAACTCTGGCCTCTGCGCCTGCTTACAGGCACTTTAATCTGCTGAGCTATTTGCCAGCCTTGGCAGCCTTGGTCAGCTTTTCCATCAGTGGAACAAGATACTCAAAACCAACAATTTAAAGGCAAAGAGGTTTGATTTTGACTTACAGCTTCAGGAGATTCAGTACATGGTCGACAGGTTCCAAGGCAGAGACACTGTGGCAGAAAGGTGTGGTTTAACCAAGTTGCTGAGTTCACAGCAGCTAGGAACAGAGCAGAGAAAGATTGCCTAAGAAGAACAGGTGATGGTCCATGCATAATACCCAGGGCCATAATTAGAAGACCAGAATGATTGATAAGCTGATAATACACTACTATTATGGACTATTGGACTAAATATACAGCTACTTTCTCTTCGTGCAATGAAAAGAAAGATTTGTACTAATGATGTTTAGACAAGACATCATGTCTGTATCTTATACTCTGAACAACTATGATGAAGACAACAGTATGCAATGTATTAACTATTGTAATAATAATAAAAATAAATAAAAAAATCAGAAACTCAAAAAAAGAAATACCCAGGGCCACACTTACATAATTCACACAGATTCACCCAGTGTGCACTCTAATGGCTAGGCATGTCCTAATCCAGTGAAGTGGATGATCAGGATTAACAGACATGCCTATTCTTCTACCTTTTCTCCTTCCATTTACGTGAATTGCCTCTGGAAGAAGACAAGGCATTCATTGTCGGGAAAGAAAGCCTTGAGTCTGTTACTAAATATTGTGTACCAAAGTTTAGGTTTTAGGAGAACACAAGAGACTCTTGGGTTTAGCTAACATTATTTTTTGCTAATGACCATCAAAAATTGGAAGGTGCTAAGGGCTCAAGCACTATTAAATGCTTCAGTGCTCAGAACAGTCCTCTAAAACAAAGAATGGTCTGATCCAAAATAATCAATAGTGCTAAAATGAAGACACTTTCAATTATCTAAAGGTGTGAAGTGGTTTGAGGAGGGTGGGACCATCTCTTCTCTCATGGAAAAATCTTCCCTAGTATTGAGCAGAAAAGAGGAAAAGCTGAAAGAAAATAATAATGACAGTGCAGCTATCTGTACTTCCTGGACAGATGAACCCAAAGGGTGCCTCTAAGGCAAATCCTAGGGAAGCAGCTAAGCAAAGGCTTGTACAGGTACTAAGGGGAACTGTATATACCTTAGCCTCTAGGCTCTGGATCCCCAGGGTATCAGGGTCTACTTGTGGGTTCGTGAAGCCAGGGTATCATAGAAGAACTCAAGAGTGTTATAAAAGAAAAATGAAACATTGAACCTAAAGTTGCAGGTGGATAAGAAGTATGGATGTCTTAGTGACAACCTGCCTGGATCACTGAATTGTGACATTAAAGACAGATGTCCTTTGTACCCTCATCCCCTACAATACTATGAATAATGTGAAAGTACAGAAAATATTGAAAGCCTGAGGTTATTTTTATTTTATTAGAGTCTCAATGAAAATTAAGTTATAGTAAAAATAAAGAAAATGTATTTATATATTGCATTTGTAAACTGAAGTCTTTGTATTAAAATCTTAAGGAGGAATTAGAATTTCAACTTTGAAGTCATATAATTCTATGGCCTATTATTACTCTTCAGGGATGCATGCCTTATAAAAATAGTTCTATAGTTTGTTCTGCCCATCCTCTACCAAAAGCCTCATTCTTCCTTCCTTGCTTTTTCTCCATTGGTAGATTTCATGGAAGAAATTTTGTATTATGTAATACTATACCAGGGTCTATGTAGAATGAATCTCTGATATTCTTCCTCCAAGCTGTTTTTCTCAGGGGAAAATTTAATATAAAAACAGAAACAGTTATGAGGCAAATGTAAGAGCTATGTGTCTTCCCAAATCCGGTCCTTGAAAGAGAATACTACAACTCTTCCCAGTTTTAACTACAGAGGACATCATGTGTTTAGATGTGAAGAAACCAACATTGGAGGCTGTAAGGGAAAAGATACCTAAAATTTGATCAGATTTTTCATTGGCTTATTGGCAGCTGATTTTGGACAGAGGTGCTTAATACATTCAGTCACACTGATGATCTGAACATATGGGAATGCTTTTATGGGAGCACGTCACAAGCTGAGCAGATGCCATTGCCCCTGAACACCTATCTCCCTTCCTTCTTCCCAATACCACTGGCTGAGTGGATCCTGATTGAAGAAAATGAGTCCATGCCTGGTGCACCTTTGGTGACTGCTGTTGTGCTGGGGGTATGTATATACTCTGAATGACTTATCCAAATGAAGAAGGAATGTTTATTCTGTGAATGGTTTGTCAGTGCTAGAGATGAGTGAAGATGCATGCAGACCAGAATTCTTTTGGGGGCCCCTTTATGTTTGTAAAACAAGGTGCTCAGTAGGACTTTCCCTAATGTTTTGGGCTGTGGCTGAAGTTCTAAAGTTGAAGGCAAGAGGAGCTAAAATTTCCAGTTACATGATTAACTGAGAAGCAGCAGAATGAGATCTGCTGCCCCAGCTGCCTCCCAGCCCCCCTCATCCACAGGCTATGTGCAGAGAGAAGATATGTAATTAGCACTATCTGGGTCACAGGACATCTGCTCAGAGAAAATGCAAGCTGGTTTTTTCCTCAGCTGGAAATCTGATTAGGGGGTGGACTTGCAGATGCATCTTCTGTGAATTCTGAGGTTCAAGAAAGGAATTGAGGTGAGATGACAGGCCAAAGGAAGGCAGCAACTTGCATACCAACCACATGACCTGAAGAGAATGGAGACATTTGCTCAAATGTCAAGTTAATAGTATGAGAACTTGAAAGGGGGGCACTGGCTCATCTGGAAAGAGGCTGTGGGTAATGGTGAGGAGGACTGAAAATGATCAGACCAGTGTTATCTCTGGCACAAAAGAAGCATACAGTCAGGGTCATACACTCGGCCTCTGGAGATTCCCTCATGGTACCCAATGAGAAGGAAATCACTGTGCCAATCAAAGAAATGACATTGCCTCCTTCCCCGAGTCTTCCTGCTAATGACTCTGCAGAAGCACCGGGGAGACGGAGAAGAAGACACAGTCAGAAAGATAACAGGTAGAGTCCCTGTTTGTCATTCTGTGGTGATTTTCTTGGGTCAGAAGTCAAGCCCAAGTTGAGAAAACTAACATGCATTAGTTTAGAAGTTGTAAGTGAGTTTTTACCCTCTTTAGAGTCTAGTCTAAAAACTAGAAAGTGAGAGGATTTGCCTTTGCTGTAGTGAAGGAATGAGAAAGGAAGTTTCCATGGACTAATGACCTGTTTTGGGCACAGACTCTATAGTGAGTCATGCTGACCATGAGGGGACCCAACCTTCAAATGACGTTGATGCAGAAAACAGCAGAGAGACAGGTAACATGTTCTTAATTATGTTTATGAGTTCACAGGTCATATGACGCTGCCTCTGAACTTCCAGTTATGTGGGGGAATAAATTCTGTGCTGAGTGCACTGCTTTGATTCAGAGTGTTGTGACTGCTGAAAGCATCCTCTGGAATATGAGCTAATTTATTTATAAAAAAGGATACATATAAAAGTAGCTACTACTTGAAGATACAATCTCTAAGAATCTTAGATTAATCCATTATTTTCTTGCCTTAAATCTCTCTCTTTTTGGTTGATCTTTTTGCCCTAACCTAATTTAGATGCACAAAGGAATCTTGTGTAGTTCTCAGTAAAAAGATGGTTGGTGGGTCATATATATCTCATTGTTTTCATTCCTGAAATTCCACAACCACTTCAGTTAAGAGGTTACAAATTAAAGGCCAGACCTCCAAAAGGACACAAGGAACAAGAGACTGGCTTCATTTGGGCCAACAATAGCAACAAATTATGGAAGCTGAAAAGCAGAAGGGTAGCTATGATTGACTCAAGCAGCTGACATAAGAAGTTCCGAAGATGTTTTTTGCTCTTTTCTTTTTGAAGGACATGAAATGTTTTCTAATATTTTTTCTGAAGGTGTTAAGGATAATTTTTTATTTAAAATTTTATTAATTTTAATGAGAAAGAAATAACAATGAGACAGTTTCAAAACAGGTTAGTAGAACAGTTACAATAATTAATACATTGCATATTGTTGTCTTCATAGTTGTTCAAAGTATAAGATGCAGATATGATATCTTGTCTAAACGCTATTAGTACAAATCTTTCTTCTCACTGAACTAAGAGAAAGTAGCTATATATATAGTCTAATAGTACATAATAGTAGTGGGTTAACAGAACTGGCAATAGCAGAAGCTGTTGACTTGAGCCTTTTACAGCTCAGCATATTAATATGGATTTACTTTTTATAATTTATGGTTAGACTTTTGATAATTCTTTTTTATGCTTTTGTATGGGCTTGTTTTATTACTTGCTTTCCATGCTAGAAGTCTGTTTTTCCTGACAATTGGTAATTCTTGGCTAAGGCATTAGCTCTCCTGTTTGAAACTGGAGCTAAGGCAGGGGAGGTTGACAGGCTGAGAAGCAGTTAAGGCCCAGACAGATCTGCTCCTTTGCTCCTCATGGCTGGAGCAGCCGCCACTCCTTTAGCCCTTCCACTTCTGCTCCCCTCTCCTAGTGTCCCCATACTCCATGCACATAACCCAGGCTGTCAAGACTCTCCTGGAAGCAGGAGACTAGAAATGCCTTTCCTCAAGAATCTAGCCCAGGAAAAAAGATTAAATCTATCGATGATAGATATTTCACAAGTGAAATAAACTAGACCTACATGTGTAAATATTGTACAGTGTAAGAACACAAAAGAAGAAAGAAAAATGGAAAGGCATTACTCACCTGAATGGAAATCATTCTTAAGGATTAAACAATGAAGAGACAGCAAGTAGAAAAGTTAGGAAACATGACAGGGACAAAATCATACACTTATATACACAAGATGAATTAGACAATGATCTGAAGAATCTCCAATAGCTTTTTGACACTCAGAGTAGCAATGTGTAAGACTAAAACCATTCTTGGAGTGCTTGTCATTCTGGTCTTTTAGATATGTGCTGCTTCTAATGTAATTTTGATTATTGCTATACTCTCAAGTAAATGTGTATTTTAAAAGAAAACAAAAAGGATAATTAATGAGAATGCAAGGCAAGGAAAAATGTCATAGGATTGACCTGCTACAGTTTAGTACATGCTTAGATTTCTACATTTCTGTGTAAAAAAGTGTAACTGGTTTTTTAAAAATCACATTCTATAGGGAATTATTAGAATTACAATGATTGATGGAAAATAGCGGTTCCATGTTAAGTCTAAAGCATTTGATATTCAGAAAGATAATGATGTTAAGCTCAAGTATCTATGTTATAGAGTAATAGTGTCACTAAGCTTCTCTTCTGGAGGGTTAAGAGCTTAAGTTTTCAGACCAAAAAATTAGAGAAAAAGAAGGG
Source organism: Capromys pilorides (assembly GCA_004027915.1). Taxonomy (NCBI): domain Eukaryota; kingdom Metazoa; phylum Chordata; class Mammalia; order Rodentia; family Capromyidae; genus Capromys; species Capromys pilorides. Next base: position 26,919 of record PVKN010006580.1, read on the forward strand.
CTATAAGATTAGCCAATATTTTGGTCCTAACCCTTCAAGGTCAGTGAGGACTCAGGACCTAAGAAAACCTGTACTGTAACATCCTATAATTCAGTGGAGTCCCAAATTTTCTGTTCAAGGAGATTGTGGGGCCACAGAGGAAAGGGATTGATGATGTATACTGTGCCTGAGGAGAGTCACCTAGAGAGAAAACATTCTCTCAGGCTTTCACAGAGAGCAAACTGATCAAGCAATGGCCATGACTTATCCAGATGGCTGACACTGACAATGTACATGGTTTCAAGGTAAATCCTGAGGGGATTTGACTGATCTTGTCATATACAAAAATTTCATGTTTTGTTATATAGGTCTTGCTTTAACTTGGCCTTAACCACCCAGCAGAAAAGTTTAACTATGAGGCATAAAAAATAAAGCCCCTTTAGTATGCTGAGCTGTAAAAGGCTCAAGTCAATAGCTTCTGACATTGCCAATTCTGCTGTTAACCCACTACTATTATGGAATATTGTTCTATGTATACAACTACTTTTTGGTAGTTCAATGAGAAGAAATATTTGCACCAATAGTGTTTAGAAAAGTTATCACGTCTGCATCTTGTACTTGGAACAACTGCTATGAACACAGCAATGTGAATTGTAATAATTAAAAAAAAGATATTTCCCTACTAACAGCCAAGTCCTAATATAAAGCTATAGATCAATATGACTCCTTCAAGCTTCAGCAATTAAATATAAACCAAGGTCTGACGGACACCTGAGGAAAGTGTCTAGCAGAAGGACTGATGCCAAAATGAACACAGAAGGGCCAGGGATGTAACTCAGCAGCAGAGCATCTGTCTGCCAAGCACGAGGCTTTGAGTTTGATTCACAGTACAAAAACAAACAAACAAACAAACAAACAAACAAACACCGGAAAATAGAAACTTAGAGGACTTGCAGGACAAAAACAACATTTTAAAACCCTACCCCACTACCTTTAGTGTCTTTAGGGAGACATAAGAGGATACTGCATGCCTCTATGAGGAACGCTCAAAGGGCTAAAGGCAGGTTTTGGGGGATTCACAAACTTAACCAAAGCCATCTGGAAATTGAGTTGAGGGAATATCCCAGAAGATATTGCAGAAAGATGTAAAGAAAGATGCAAAGATCATAAAATTAGACAAGGAATCTAGGAGATCTAATGAATAAATAATGGAAATTCGAAAAAGAGAAAAGAAACAAGTAGAAAGGAAGAAACCATCAATTAAATAAGTTAAGCTATTATCTCAACACTGAAGAACATTTCTTCATATTGAAGAGGACCATGGAGTATTAAT
>PVKN010006581.1:0-28233 GCA_004027915.1 Capromys pilorides
GAAGAGGAAGAGGAAGAGAAAAGCCCGTTGCCCGTCACTCCTGCTGCAAATGTGCTGAGGACGTGCAATGTGAAAGGCATTTGACTTGCTGTATTAGTTTTCATCAAAGATTCACACGCAACAGCTTCTTTGCATTAAAAACTGTGACTGTAAAATTTCAGGGAGAAACACTGATGTTTCTTTTGCTCATTAACCCTTCCCCCCAGCCCTGAGAAAATTGACAACACCCCACTGTCTCTGTCTGTCCCCGAGTCTGCTTCTCCCACCAATCGTGCCTGGTCTCTGCAGTCCTGAATGCTGGGGCTCCACATACCCCTCCAGGTGGGTAAGATCGGAGGAGAGGGGACTCTCTGAGTGCTGTGGCAGGGGAGAATGCCTGGGGTGGGCATGGGTATCATTTGGGCTTTGATGCAAGGTCCCCAGGACCAAGCCCCTTTGCTTGGCCAGCTTTCTGCCTGGGGACAATCTCCTCCCTGGACATCACACGGATGACCAGCTTCTGATAGCCCCAGGGGGCAGCAGGCATGCAGGCACCAGGGAGAACTTTTGAGACAAGGTTCCTGGGCATATTCAATCAGCTAAATTTTTCTTTTCCTTTGCTTCCTTTTTCTTCTTTTAAATAGTGGTAAAATGCAGGAGCACGAGACTGAACGTTTTAACCACTGGAAGTATGTAGCTGAGAGGTTGTGCCCGGCCATCGCTGTCCTCACTGAGCAGAAACCATTGCCCAATCAGAAGCAGCTCTCGCTTCCCTTCCCTGCAGCCTTGGCGGCTCTCTCTTGCCTTTCAGCTGTTCTGCACCTGACCTCAGGCGGGCTCCATCACACATGGAGTCGCACAGCATTTGTCCTTCTGGGTGGACTGGGGGTAGCTCGCGCACCGGGATTTTCTTCCTCTCTGAGCAGGATGACACCGTCGTATGGCTCTACCATATCTTGCTTACCCCCTTTGCTTCTAGCTCTGGGCGATTGGGAATAATGCTGCCACAGACGTGGGTCAGGAAGCATATGCTCCACTTCCTGTTGTCACTGCATTCAGCGTGGACCCAGGGCATGCAGATGGCTGCGTGTGGATCTTCCTGGAACGATGGCTGTCGCTGTAGGGGCAGAGGAGCCTTAAGAGGCTTCCAGGGGTCATGCCACCTGTCATGGCCAGTGCAGAGTCAGCACTATGCCCATGTGGACCTGGCTCCATTAGCATTTCTTCTTTGTACTATATAAATTTTATGAAGTAGGAGGTACCTGAGTCCTGGGTCAGAGCTTGTGTAGAGAAATTATTGGTGTTTCAGAGGAGGCAAGATCTTCTCCAGATGCTCCCATCAAATGCCACCTGTGTCTCTTTTAGGTGGGGCCTTGGGCATAGGTGGGAGCTCTGGGCCTCCAGGGCCTCCCTTGCAGGCTGGGACCAGAGCATGGGTCCTATCCCTAAAGATGCAAAGCCAGCCAGTGGCATGGCTGCCGGGTTTGGAGCGGTACCCTGCGATGGTGAAGCGCACGTCTATGCAGGCCTGCTCTCCCACCTCCATTCCGGGGCCAGGCGGGCCAGCGGCAGCCGGTAGAGGCTGCTGACGCCAGTGCCCGACTGTGTCTTGGGGCTGACGCTGCTGCCGGGGCCACCACTGTCTCTGCCCAGTTTCCTGAGTCTGGATGGCTCTGAGGTTGCGTGTGGTTTCCTGTTTCTCTGTGTCTCAGGACTGGCCTAATTGGAAAGACATGTCAGGCTGATGTGTCCAGCATGCTGGGGGGTGGGGGTTGGGGAGTGTGAGCAGAGGAAGAGGAGAAGCGGGGCAGGAGAGCGGGAAGAGGAGAGCTGAAAGCAGGAGGAGAGGGTGGGAAGGAGAGAAGTCTGGCTGGCTTAGATCTGCTGTAGGGGAGTCTGGAGGCTGACCGAGGGGAGGGCTGGAGACCACAGACCCCCAGGGCCGGGAGCAAGCCGACGATCTCTGGCTTCTGTGGACTGCGCCGGCCACCGGGGCCACTCGGTGCACAGCAGCTGGGAGGAGGATGTGCGGGCTGCTCCTTGCCCCCTCCCCACAGTCTTTCTGTTCCCTCTTTCCCTGCCACTGGTGTTAGATGTCAGGTGGGTGTGGTCTGTATCTCCAGGGGGGAGCACAAGACAGGCCAGGGCCTGGTGGGTCCCCATGGACAGTGCCCCTTGTCTCCGTCTCTGTCTCTGAGACCCTAGGGCAAGAGAACAGTTCAGCCCCAAAGAATCAGAGCTCAAGACCATGTCACAGTCCCCTTAAAGTAGAGAAGGGAGGGAGCTGGCGTGTGCAGCGCCACGTGTGAGCGTGGCCCCCACGGAGGCAGGCGCAGGGCAGGGCTGCTCTTTGTCTTTACACCTGTGCTGCTCCCAATGTGGCCGAGAGTCCGCAGATTCACACGCTAGCATCCTGCTCCAATGCCCAGCACAAGGGGTCGAGCAGGGGCACCGGGCCCCTCTGCTGTCTCCTTCTCTGAATGGCTAAGGTGACTCACTTTTCTCTCCTGTAGAACAGCTGGGATGGGGCATAGGCTGGGAGCTGGCTTGGGCTCAGGGGGCCCCTGTGCAGCTCCTCACTCTGGCTGCCGCTGCTTTTCCTCCTGGGTCCATGGTGGCTGCCCCAGGAGTCCCAGTGGCTCTTCATAAAGTGCCAGCAGCCCCCCTGCTTCTGCCATGAGCGCGTGGTGAAGGCAGACTTGGAAGGCTCGCTCTCATACTGGGAGTCGGCTCCCACATGCCTGGGAAACCAAAGCCGCCACAAGCGGCATTCCATGCTCTGGCCCGTGGCGGCCGGCCGCGGGGACACGCGCTGGGCTGCACACGTGTTGGCATGTGCACCCGTGTCCAGGCAGGGCTCTGGCGTGGGGCACACCGCCTCCCCACATGGAGGTTACCTGGCTGCACTGCCTGGGTTTGTATTAAGGAAAGGACTGGGTAGTGAAGGAGTCTAAGGGGCCAGCCCTCATTTCTTTTTCTTTTTTTTCTTTTTTTTTATGCATTTAATACGGGATCTACAGGGTCTCACTACTCTGTAGATCAGACTCATAGTGATTCTCCTGTTTTCACCCTCCCAAAGTGCTGGGATTACAGGCGCGCGCCACCACACCCAGTCTCCAGCCCTCATTTCTGCAGAGGCAAGGTGATGTCCCATTTGGCGAGAGTACCTCCCAGGCCCCTCAGGCCAGGGCTGGCCAGGATCCCACAGGGGTCTCTTTGCTAGTCTTGGATCAAACCACACAGCAGAAAGTGTTTTCCTGTACTCTGACCCCACCACCAGCTGTGCATCTGGAACAAGCTGGTTCCCTTCCCCAAACTGAAACCCGCTGTCCCGTAAAAAGGGGATTGCTCTCTCTCTGGTCTCTCGACCCCCAGTCTCTGTCCCTGTCCCTCTGTTCCTCTCTCTCTGTCTGCCTCTGTCTCTCTCTCTGTCTGAATAGGGAAGCAGGTGCCAGGTGTGTGACAGTTGCTCCATATAATGGAGCTCGCTCCCTCCCACCAGGGTACCATTGAACACCTCTCAGCTCCTTTTCAGCAACTGCTGAGCACTACCATGTGAAATCCATCCTCTTAAGTCACAGGAAAGTGACAAGGGACATTTTATTTATTTATTTATTTATTTATGGAAGGGTTTACAGGGTATTCAGGGTCTCACTACTAGATTGATTTGTAGTGATCCCCTTGTTTACAGCCCCCCCAGAGCTGGGATTACAGGCACATGCCACCAACCCAATCTTGGCTGTAGTCTCAGCATGCCCCAGGGGCAGGGTCGGCAGGGCAGGCTCAAGAATTGAACCCCCAGCCCCTGCACCTGCTTGCAGGGACTTTAGTCTGCTGAGCTATTACAAAGGACATTTTAGATCTTGCTATACAAGCAGTCATCCCCAGAATGGCACAAGCGGACCAGCTCTGACCCTAACACGCTGAGATGGATGCTAGCTAGTCTGTCCTCTAGAGAAGCTCACGGTCTAGGGAGGCAGGTTTAGACGCAGTTCCACCATGGTGGTTAAGACCTCGCAGTGTAAACACTGGGTGCAAGCGCGGCTTGTGAAGGTGGCATCCCGTGGGGTGGGGGGGGGCCTCGCTTGTTCACACTCGGGCATCACTGCCTCAACTCCAACAGTAGCCGGATTTGAATTTTGACTGCACCATCCGCTGTGGCTTTCACGGTTTGTCAGGTGAGATGACCCAGTGCAGGGCTGAAGTCCACCTGGGCCAGAAGATTTTAGCCACCTTGGCAGCTCATCTGAGATGGATAAGTACACCAGATTTATTGTCCATAATAAAGCAGAGGCCAAAGTGGCAAAATGACTTGCTTGTAATCACCCCCCAGTGGGCAGCAGGGTGGGTTTCAAATCTAGATTTATTCATGTCCAAAAGCCTGTGTGCTGTGCCATGCTGCTGCTGCCACTGTGTTCTTCCTGCCTGGGTAGGACCAAGTGGTGTTCAGCGTCCTGCCTGTCATCTAGCATGACCCTGTAGCCAAGCTCAAGGGACTTCCACAGCATGGCCTCTGGTGGTCACTCCCCTGGAAAGTGGTGACTCCGGGTGAGATCCTGCTCCACTGCGGTTGTGTTCCCTTTCTCAAATACAAGGCACAGAATCCACAGATGCTAGGAGCTGGCCTTCCTGCCCATATTTGGAGGTAACCCCTGGCTCTCTTTGTATCTAATTGATCCCAGGGCTGGGCAGCAGCGCGCCAGTGTGCGGCATGTGCTGACTGCGTGCCATCCTGTTTTTTCAGTTGAGATTCGCAGGAGAGCGAAGCCGCATTTTCTGCAGCCGAGAGGGCAGGGCGGAGCCAGGCATTTGAACAATGGCTGTCTCCTTGGCTTCCAGACTGGGCACAGTCATATTTGGTTATGTGTGGGGCAGGAAATAATTATTTATTGGTACACTTATTTTCAGGGCTCTGGGTAACAGGCGGCGGAGTCCAAATATGGTCTGAAGAGAGCTGTGGTGTCTTTCTGCACCTCTCCTTCTCCTGGCCTGACGCGTGGCTCTTGCTGCTGGTCTTTAAACAATTCAAGCTATGTTTTGCCGTGAGCTAACCACACGGGCTGTGTAGACACACTCGCGGCCACCTTCATGCCGTCCTCGCCAGAGCACGCCGAGGCAACCTTGACACAGCCTGAGCTTGCCCTGGGATTTGTCTCCTGGTGGGCTGAGGGCTTTGTCGTGAGTGCTGAATGGCAATGCTGCTGTTGTATCTCTGAGACGTGGCTCCAGAAGTGATTTGACCTCTCCATCTCTCAGTGTCCCCATCTGTAAAGGGGTGTGTGGGGGGGTTCTGACCCCACAGGAAGGGCCCATGCTTCCAAGCCCCTCAATGCAGGATAGGCAGGTGTCTGGCGTGGGCAATGTTCCTCCCAATTCATGTCCTTGCTAGGGTCCCTATCTCAGCACGACCCTACTACGACACAGAAGCACGGCAGATGTGATGGTCACTGAAGGCCACCCTGGAGGGGGGACCCTCATCAACACAAGGGTGCCTTGGTGAGCACAAGGTGCAGCTAGAGATTGGGGCCTTGCAGCAGTGGGCTGGGGACACAGGTGTCAACACAACCAGACAGTACAGAAAGACAGAAAAGGATTCTGTCCAGAGCCTCAGAGGAATGCAGCCCTGATGCCACCTAGATTTCAGGCTTTAGCCTGCAGATCAGGGGGAGGGCATGTCTTTGGCTCAGGTGCTTAGGTTGCTGCACATGGTGGCTGTGTCATGACAGCCCTAGGAAGCTAATTTATACCCAATAAATGACTTTGTGAAGAGCCCCGTACCGAAGCTCACCCAGAGGCCCAGCTTCTATTGTTTGCCTGTTGGTGGCGTCTGGAGATGCCCTGGCACCCGAGGGAGAACCCGACAGTGACCAGGGCTGCTGCCAGACCTCACAGGCCCCATGCAGTAGAAGCAAGCCCCTTTCTCTTATCTGCCATTCTCCACTTAGTCCTCTGCAGCCTCCCCAGTGGAGAACTTACAGCCCATTTTATATGTGTTGCCCAGACGTGCAAATCTAGGCCACTTGCATATCTCACACAGAGAGCACGCATAGCAAACCCTTTCCAGCCATAGTTCTTTTAAAAGCACCAAGTTTGCAGAGTTGTTCTGAGGTTGCAGTGGCCTTTCCAGGAGATGCGCTGCCATCAAAGTGTGGAGTGGCCAAGCGCAATTTACGCAGGCATAGATCATGCTTATAAAGGCCACTGCCACTTCTCCCAGCCCCTGTGAACACTTAGGGCTGACAGTGCCTAAATAAACCAGTTTATTTACTGCTGTAGTTACCTGTTTAAGATGAGCTGTTATGTTAAGTAATACAGAGTGCCCAGACTAATAAATTTGCCACATGCATGTTTGTTTTACTGAAGAATTTATGGCAACTGTAATAACTGTCAGAGCTGTTGAAAGGGCTGGAGCCCCACGGAGGATCGATCACAACCTGGCCTTCTGAAAGCCACACTGGAAGGCTTTTGTCACTAGCTTGCTCACCAATGTCAAGACCTTGGATCGATGACAGAGGAGCCTGGCAGCCAGGTTCTTGGGTGAAGGGCATCAGCTCTGTTTGATTTGAGTGGGCACGAGTGGCACACTTTCCAGGTTGTGCGGTGATTTACTGCCAACCCCTGGAGACTGACTTCTGTGGACTTGAAGGGTGCTTCCTGCCTGCCAGGAGAGAGAAATGCCGGGCTTTCAAACCCCAGCCAAGTATAGAGGCTGGGGAAAAATCCACAGCTCCCTGCAGTCCTGAACCTCCACTCTCAATTCAGTTTGCTCCATTGGTTTTAGATCAACCAGGCACTCAAGGACCAAAGACAAGTTGGGCTGGAGGTATGAGAGCCTGGAGGGAAGCCACCGGAAGTGCAGACTCTGGGGACACAGAGACAAATTCTAATGGTCTTTCAAATAGTGCAACTGTGAGCAAAACATGTTTACATGCATGAAACTGCCTGTGCCTCTGATAAGCACATGTTCATCTATCTTACGTGATTGTTGTGAGGCATAGATGAAGCGATCCTCCAAGGAACATGTGCCTTGAGTGTGCTGGTTAAGGGGTACCCCTCAGCCATTCGAGCTGACTTTTTATAGATGCATATTAGCTCAGCCAACCTGGCCTTTCCCTCTTCCCCTTGTCAAAGAGTGGGTTGTTCTGTGTGAAGAACCATGGCTTGTCCCAAGTCATGCTGTGAATACGTGGTGCTACGGTTGTGTCTAGATGTTACCTTAGAGCCTCATGCAGTCATGGGTGGGGCGTTTGCAGAGGTGGTTGAATCTAGAGCGTGTGATTGATTCATGGTGCAGGGCTGGAAGTGAGGGTGGGTGACTACCAAATCGCTCCACTGGTTGGTTTGGCACCACCATAATCCTGGTACCCTGGATACAACCTAAGGGAAAGAAGGAGGCTTATCTTGTCTCTAGATTGCTTGGCTGCCTGCTTCCCACCGTGAATAGTTTCTCCTCTGCAATATCTTCTGTTGTGTCTCTCTGCCTTGGACACAGTCAATGATGGACTAAAACCTCTGCAAACTGAGAGCTAAGTAAACCTGTCCTTCCTTAACTTTGAGTGTTGGGTATTTTGTCTCAACAACAAGCAAGCAGCTAAGGTAAGTGGTGAGGCCTTGGTAAGAAACCTTGGCTCTGAGTCCCGTTCATTACTAAGTTCTTGTGTCACCAGGGACTCTAAGCACCTTCTATGGCCTCGGCAGAGGTGTAAGGCTTGTCTGGCCTGACAACACGGCCTAGTGCTGGCTCAGGACCCAGAGCATTAGGCATGGGACCTGGCACAATGCAGAGAAGCAGAAGGACCGTGAAATGATTAAGTGACAGTCCCTGCTTAGGGACCTTGCATAGGAACATCGCTGTGATCAGGCAAGAAAAAGACTTAGGGTGATTTCTCAGGAGGGTCTGTCAGTGCTCTGAGGCTGGGAATGGGTTTGAGAACTGCACATAGTCTCCTTTATCCTGATGGTTGGTCATGATCAGTGAGGCAGCCACAGAACAGAGCGCCTTTACAACGGGGGAGGGGGGGGCCGGGATATAGCTCAGGGCCATAGTCACCTGCCTGGCAAGTGCAAGGTTCTGAGTTAGATTCCCGGTACTGCAAAACAAAACAAAACAAAACAAAAACCAAACAACAGAAGCTTAGGGGAAATGATCTGAACAAAGACCACTAGCAGAAACAGAAAAGCCCTTTCTGGTGCCATCAAAGTGTGGATATAGTGTATGTGGCACCTTACTTGGTGGGCAGGGGCTGTCTGAAGATGCCTTGCTATGTCCGTCTTGTCTTTTCTGCGATGACCCCCAGGCTCTGTGACCCTCAGGCAGGGACCATTTCCCTCCAGCTACTCAGGAAGCGAAGACTTTGAGGCCAAAAGATTTGGCCTTAGATCACATGATGACTGAAAGTGAGAAAAGACAGTTATAGAAAACACTCGAGGCTGTCGTAGAAGAGCATCTCAACCTTAAGGATTAGCTACTGATTTTTAGTATAAAAGAAGAAAATCTGAGCACGTCTGTGCTGCTGCTCCTGCCCTCCTTCTCAGGCCTCTGATTTTGGATGGCTATTCCTAAAGTTTATCTTACATGATTTTCATAGTTTATAGGAGGTTTTTTTTTTTTTGCATTTATGAGTTCTTCAGTCATTCTTTCTATAGTTGTTTAATGTCACTTCTATTTTTGATGGACTCAATGTTGACTCTTTTATCTTACTCTTGAGTTATTGACTGGGTTTATGGTCCAATAGCTTTTAAAGGGTCACTTATGGCTGTGGAGTCGCTAAGTGATTCACCCTTGGTGGCGACGGCTGCCTTAGTGGGCAAAGGTGAGTGAGAGGCTCGGAGTGCTCTTTGGAGGTTTGTTTTCTTTTGATACAAATTCTCACTGCATAGTTTGGACTTGTAGTGATCCTCCTGTCTCAGCCTCCCTAATGCTGGGATTACAAGCATGCACCACCATGCCTGGTCCTGGGGCCTGCATGGTGCACCTGGGTTCCAGGGCTGGCATGGCATGCAGTACCTGGTATCAAACTCAGGACCTTACACTTGCTGGGCAGGTGCTTATGCTGCTGAGCTATCTCTAGCCCTTGTCGGATGTTTTGTGTGTCTGTAGGAGTCATCACTCTGTCTCCGGTTCCCTGAGATTCACTCTGGGCAGCTCGCTTCTCAGGTGTCTAATTGACGTTTTCTTCCTCTTAGAGATATACGCTGTATTTTTTCCCTTTATCTTGGAAAATTTTATTATGAGATTCCATCGAGTAGTGTTTTGCTCTTCTGCAGGAGCACCAGTTATAGGTGTGTTGGCTCCTGCCCCATTCTCTTGTATGTGTTACAGATCATATGCATTATCCTTAATGTGGTCCTCATTGTTGTTTTATTTGTTCTATTTTATATGATTTCTTCGTATTGTTCACCAAGTCCTTTTTTCCTGTTGTGTTTATCCATTTTTCTTAACATAGCTTTCATCTTTAACATTGCCCTTATCTTAATTTCTTTATTTTCTGTATTACCAACCACTTTTATGTTTGATAATCTCCTCTTTGGCCACTGTATGGTTTTCTTGAATTCACTTATACAGAGAAAAGTCTCAGAGCTACCTATAATTATTTCTTCTTTTTCCATGAATGTGAATGCTCCTGTAATAAACATTCATTTCTCAAATGGCCAGTGATGTCGAACACTTTTTCATGTCTTTGTTAGCCATTCGTGCTTCTTCCTGGGAGAAGTGTCTATTCACTTCAAATGCTCATTTTTTATTGGATCTTTAAGTTCTGAGGCTATTGCTATCTTTTGCCTCAGTTTTTGACACTGAAATGTTGTTGTGGCTGTGGGCAGCGAGGCAGGTCCTCTGGGCCACACTTTGGCATCCTCTGCCTCCTCCTCCTTGCCAGCTCCACTGGGGCTCCCCTGCTGTTCATCAACCTTGAAACAATGATGCAACGCACCCCACAGTTCATGTTTCTTCAGGCAACACAATGCTTGCATGGGATTTCTGCGAAGGCATCCCTCACCTCTCTGCTTTCTGCAGAACTGTCAAAAAGTGAACATGATAGCGACAATCCACGTGGCTTGAGACGGTTGGTAGCAGAGTTTCATTTTCTTTACCATCTTCAAGTTAGCAACCCCTACAACTTTCAGATCCAAAGCAGTGGTGGGCTAAGGCCTCTGCGCCTCTACTTTAGTTCATAAAACACAGGACAATTGAAACTTAAGAATTTGGGCTAAATGCCAAGGGATTAGAAGATCAGCATTGATTTGTTGCCCAAATAAGTTTTGCTCCAAGAAGCTTCAGCATTGCAAAGGAGACACTGACTGTAGCAGGCCAAGTGCCCACAATGGCCCGGGTACCTGGCTAGTGTCTGGGTTATTTCAATTGTGATCCAAACAACAACCCTCTCTGGTGAGTTGTTAACTGACAGAATAGGAATGAGAAAAATGAGAATCTGAAAGGTAAGGGAACAGAAAGATGAATCACTGAGCTTGCACCCAAAGCCGAGTGAGCTGAACTCTATTCCTTCCCCGTTTTTTCCCTGTATATGAGAAGGTTAGATCCAAAAACACAATTTTGGCTTAGCAGAAATTCCAGCAAACTCTAGTATTCTTTTGGGTCTCCCTGTGTTCATCACTGCATTTCTTTCTCTATATCTAGTTTAATACCTGGTGACCCCACTTGCCCTTAGTCAGTGCCCTTCTCCCTGGACATACTTTCCTTGTTTCATGTGTTATCAGTGTCTGCTCTTCATCAGTTTTCAATAGGAGTTGGTAAGAGGTTCTCGCACAAGATGAACGTCTATAGCTGGTATACTGGCTTAAAGATTTGGTCTGCCCAGTCAGTATGTTCTATGCCAGAATCAGCTTTAAAACCAACACCTGCTCTTGGATTCACAGCAACTGCACATAAAACAAAGAGAAGGGGCTCACTGGGAGTCCGCGTCTTCTTTTCGCCTGTGATGTCCCTCCCTTCTTCACAGTGCCTTTCCTGGCCCTACTGCTCTTCTTGTTGTGTCTGCCTCTGGTTGGGGAGATGATGATCCCCCACAAGCTGGACAGGAAAAGTGGGTTAATGCCCTCCCTAGCCTCGCTGTTTGTTGTCTCCACCCTTCCTTGGTTCCCAGATCTCTGCTTTACTCCCAGTCCTGTAGGTATAGTCAGTAATGGTGTCAGGTCACCCTCTAGTCTTTTATGTTTGCTGAAACTGATTTTCAAAAGTTTTTAGTTTTTTAAACAAGACCACAGTGACTTTCTGCATGACCATCAGAAACCATCTCCTAGGGGCTGGAGAGATATCTCAGCAGTCTAAGTGCATGCCTGGCAAGCACGAGGACCTGAGTTCCAACCCTGGTACCACATAATATGCTGACCACTGAACTGTGTGTAGTGGCACACACCTATAATCCTAGTGCTGGATAGGATGAGATAGGAGGGTCACTATGAGTCCAAGCTGCATGGCAAGACCCGGTACCAAATAAACAAATAAATGATGAAAAAGAAAAAGAAAAGAAAAAGGTAGTGAATGGTCTCCCTAGGTAATAAATGATCTCAACCATGCAAATTTTATTTATTATTATTATTTTTAATTAATTATTTTTGGTGGTACCAGGGATCAAACTCAGGACCTTGGGCTTGCCAGGCAAGTACTTATTCCACTGAGCTATTCCCCCAGCCCCTAACCTTGTAAATGAATGAGACACAATTGAGAGAATCTGTGCAAATCCAATATAGCATATTATGTTTGGCCATTCTAAAAATTTTATTTCCTTATTCTTTCATCAGAAAAGTCTGGTCTCTTATTCTGAAGTTGTGATTTTAACCTGAATGCCTGTGGTACTCTGGGGGCTTTGGTTCCTGTGTTTGCTGCGTGCTATGGAGATCAACTGTGTGGTTCTGGCTCGCTAGGCACGGCTTGAGTTTCTATCTTCATTTCAGGGCTCCTCCTGGCACCCCAGGTCTCCAGCTCAGAGTGTGGGGCAGGCCAGACCTACACAAAACATTTCCAGCAGAGGACGTGTAATGCTCGTGCTTCTGCAGCACTAAATCGTGAAGTCACTCAGAAATGTGAAGATGATGATGCTCAGAGAACGCTCTCTGAGGGATGTCCTTGACGGTAGAGCTGCGGGAGAGAGCTCCTGCTCCTTGGTGGCCTGGAGCTTAGGTCGAGGCTGCCCCACGCAGGGGCTCACCCAAGATGCCGGGCTTTGGGAGGCCAACTTCTCGGCCAGGGGTTACAGACACCAAGGTGCTCTTTTGCCACACTGCGCCTTGCTCTGAGTTTACATCTCTGTGTGGTGACTTCATAATTGAGCCATCAGAGCATATTCAATGCGGGACTCAACGGAAGCCTTGATGTTTCATCATAACAAGGTGAGCTCTCCTGTGTTCAGACCTTTACCCTGGCAGTGCACCTTCTGGCTTTCTACCTTCTCTATGTCTTTATTTTTATGTATTTGGTACAGGGTCTCCCTACACAGCTCAGACTCCTAGTGATCATCCTGTCTAAGCCGCCCCAGTGCTGAAAGTACAGGCGTGCTCCACCATGCCTGGACTCTGTGGCGATCTGAGCAGAGATCGCCTGGGGGCAGGGCTGGGGGAGGCATGCTGTACTGGGGATTGAATCGCTGTCCTTATGCTTACCTAAGCAAGCGCTTAGACAGCTGAGCTATCTCACTGGCCCTTTACCTTCTTTACTTCTTAACTAATTTTATAGAAACATTAAATAAAAATAGAGTAATAAAATCCAAGCCATGAAGCCATGATGTATCATTTATAGATACCAAACATACATCTGTTTGAAAGAATATAAAAAAACATTGTAATGAAAGCTTCATAAAGCTCCAGATCTCCAGTGGACAGGGTCGTCTGGCTCTGGACCCTGCAAAGACAGTATTTTTTATTTTTTATTTTTTTGGCTAAATATGTTCCTCTGTGGGCCTCAGTTATTGTGGTAGCTTTGAGAACTTTAGCCAAAGACACCATAAAGTCTCACTGATGTTTTATAAACTTTTTTTTTTTCTGGATAGCTGTGTGGGAGTTAAATTGCAAGATGAGAGAAAGCTAGAAGATCCCTGGAATAGGAAGTAAGCCAGGCTCCTTGCTCTCAAATACCTTTACTGTAGCCCCAGGGAGTTTTGTTCTCAGGCCTTGGAGATCTCAGTCACTGTATTTTCTGGTTTCACTCTTATTGTACAGTGGGGCTGGATGGGGGGTAGACCAGTTGTCTGTTAGGGATCAGGAGTGTTTCTAAAGAGCAAGTGGCGCTCTGGGAGGCTGAAGCAGGAAGATTACAGTCTGAAGCCCAGTCTAGGCAATTCAGTGAGAGGGCAGTGCTGGGATGTAGCTAGTGTGAGGGCCCTGGGTCCAATCTCCAGTAACACACACACACACACACACACACACACACACACACACACACACAAATGGCTCAAATGGTCTAACATCATTTTGTAGGTGGAGAAGGGCCCGGGTCAAATGAAGGTAGTGGTCTCACCACAGTGTTCGGGTTGGGCTCCGCTGTCACAGTGTGGATACAAAGTCACTGTCTGCCCGCAGTGAGGAGGGGCACCCATCTACACAGCCTGCCTGGGTCTCCCAAGCACATCCCTGAATCCCTGTTCTATGCCATAGTTTGGGTCACTATGCTTCTTCTCTCCTGGGGGACCCGCACTCATCTGTGGCCTTGACTATAGCTCTGGGGAATCCTTCTGATGGGCCCAACTAGTACTAGGATGGAGTGTCCATGGGACTGCTGCACCATGGGCAAGGGAGACCGGCCGAAGGTGCTGCTAAACCAACACACATAGTCAGGCTAGAGCCTCTGCTGGGGCGTCCAGCCATGCTTCCGTGGGTTATCTTTTCCTGTCCCACACCTGTGTTCACTTTGTTTCCAGGGGTTTTCTTTTTTTATTTTTTATTTTTAAATTTTTTTATTGCATTTAATAAGAAATAATAATTTGATAGTTTCAAAACACATTAGTAGTACATTTCCAGTATTTGATACAATGCATATTGTTGTCCTCCTAGTAGTTATACAGAGCACAGGGTATAGATATGATAATTTTTCTAATCATTATTGGTACAAAAAAATTTCTTCTCACTGAACTAAGAGAAAGTAGTTGCATACATAGTCCAGTATTCCATAATTGTGGTGGGTTATTGGCAGAACTGGAAGTGACAGAAGCTGTTGATTTAAGCCATTTACAGCTCAGCATACTAATCTAGCTTTATGTTGTACGCCGCATGGTTAAACTTTCCCACTGGGTGGTTAAGGGCAAGTTAAAGTGAGACCTGTATAACAAAATATGGAGCTTTGTATCTCCCAAGGTCAGTCAAATCCTCTCAGGATTCACTTTGAAACTGTGTACAGTGCTTTGTAGAACTGTTGTCAGTGTCAGCCATCTGGATGAGTCACAACCATTGCTTGACCAGTTTGCTCTCTGTGAAAGCCTGAGAGAATGTTTTCTCTCTAGGTAACTCTCCTTAGGTACACTGTATATCTTCAATCCCTTTCCTCTGTAGCTCTATAATCTCCTTAAACAGAAAATACCCTCTGACTTTATCTTGCTTTCTGGTATGAAAGCTAGTCTCTCCCACTGATGACCTTTGAGATTTCTCTGCAGGACAGATAAGGATCACACTCAGTCTAGGAGAGTGGGAGATGGGATCCCAAGGTCACTAGAAGTCTAGGAACTGAGAGAGGGAGACAGAAACTTCTAGAAGAAAATCAGAAGCTCACAATAAGAACAAAGGAGGGAATGCAGTCTGAACAGGCAAACTGGCAGATATCCAGCCATTTCTGTTCCTTTTCATTCTAGTCCAGAGTCCTGGCCCTAAAACTCCTTGGTCTGGGGACCACCAGCCTGATACCTCCCCATGGTCTCTAAAAAGATGATGCCCTCCAGCAGCCCCTAGACCAGCTCTTCACCTTTGCTGCTCCAGGTGCGGGTTTACCATCCCCCCTTGCAGAGAAGGCTCACCCTGACTGCACCCTACCACCACTATTCCTGTGACTCTGAACCTGAAAAAGGGACAGGTACTTTCCCTGCTTGTGATGCTTGTGTTTGAGCCCACACTCCCTTTCTTTCCCAGACCCCTGGCCTTGGTGGATCAATGGGGCACATCCAGCTGGTGTTAGAAGTTCATGGCACCCGTGGGGCTCAAAGGCAGGCCCGAGGCTCTTGTGCCCTTTGCATTGTTCCAAGGAGCCAAGCACCCTCGGAAATCAAACAAAGAAATGAACACAAAGCAGCTGCAGTGTGAATGTGTCAGGCAGTCTCTCCTCTGAAGAGACGAATCAAACGGCAGTGTGGAGGCTGCCGCTGGGTGTTGTCGTTATCGAGAGGCACCAGTGCACTGCCATCCCGGGAGCAAGTTCTTTGACATGTGGGGGAAGGACCGACTTCATTAACTTGCGTGGGAGTGAGACGGGAGCCGTCCCTGGGAGATTCTGGCAGCCGAGTGGGGAGAGGGTGGCGATGGTGTGTTTCATATTGAACTTGGCATTCATGGGCATGATGGCCATGCTCAGAAGAGATCAGGTGGCACTTCCAGTTTGTCTGAGAGAGTCTAATTACTGACCTGACACCCGTTGCTTCAAATAGGCCCGGGAAGCAGCTAACTGGTGTACAATGGCATCTGATGGTGCGATTATCCTGTCAGCTCCCCAGCCACGTGGCGCCCTGTCATCAGACACTTTTTCTCCTTGATATTCTTAAAATGTAGAGTTACCAACCAGAGCAATTTAAAATGATATATAGTTATTTTTGACTGCTCTCTTGTCGAGGGAGAACATCATGAATGATGTCACAATAAACGGGATGTGAGAGAAATCTCAGAAATGAAATTTGTAAGGGTAGAGGCTTCGAGAGCAAGAGAAAGATCATCGCTGGGGCTCCGGGTGCTAATGAATTAACAGGAAGCGGCGTTAATGAGTTCTGAGGGGGAGCTGCTGTCACAGGTTCTGAGGTAATGGAGAGGAGTAGTGGGGCCCGAGGCAGAGCTACACGCTCAGGGGGTCCCTGCAGTTCTGGAAACAGAAGCTGGGAGATGAGAGGGGTGAGTCCCCAACTAGGTAAAGACTTGGGAAGACAGAGAGGGTGGTGGAGAAAGATGAGATCCCCAGGGCCCGGGAGAGATGGCCAAGCTGACAATGGAGAGTGCTCAGGAAGCTCGTAAATGTTCGTTTTTATAGGAATATGGAGAAAGGATCAGAAGTAGGGCCACTCAAAGCGGCTTCCAAGTTAGTAGGGAAACCCAAGAAGGGGACAGGATGATTGTAGAGAAGGAAGGGAGAGAGGGTTGTCACCTTGGTTTGGGACTACCACATGATTTAAAACTGTGTCTTAAATTAATTTATTATTGTTTGTACCTTGAAAGAAGAAGTTAAGATACAGTGTGCATACACACACAGCTCCCAAGTGGGGTAACTCTGATTCCACCTGAGATTTCTGGACTTGGTTATGGGGTGTAACTGTGGTCCTAGCCTAGGAGAGCTCTCAGCCTAAGTGGGGGAGGCTGACACTGTTACCTCAAGGAATCCCCATGGAGCAAGAGTTGGGGTAGCATTGCCCTAGACTTATCTCAAGCCTTCCGGCTGGAAGGTCGTTTCTTCCTACTTGTGGATGTCAACCAGGATCAAGGGTTTGAAGTGGTTTGGGAAACACCAGAGGTTGTGGGAAGCTTCTAGAAGTCTCACACGTGGTTCTCTGAGGCCTTAAGGCAGTGCTGCCCATTTATTAGAGGAACTATTTAGACAAACAGGCTATCTCAGCTGTCAAAACACCAGCAATATCTGCTGCACTCTAGATTGTCACGGCTTTCATTTTCCTCAGTGCTTCTGTGGTTTCTTCCTTCTTTGCATCAGAAACTGGGAGGGCAGCTTTGAAGAAAGTCAGAGGTGGTCTCGATGGTCTCACAGCCTGGGGAGGGAAGATGAGGCTCCTCATCCCACTGGACCATCAGCCATGGTCTGCAACCTCATTCCACTGCAGTGCCTTCATGCACTCCTTCCTCCTCGTTTCCTCTCTCATATCTGTCTTGTCCTGGACTGTGCAAAGGTACAGAGACCAGCCATATCCCTGGGTCACCTCTGGGGGGGGGTCATGTCCATGTTCTGTGGTGGCCTCATTGCCTGCTGGTCGTCACAAGTGGCCTGCCCACTCCAAGAGTGCAGCTGAGTCTTACTGCCAGGGAAGACTCAGGACCAACATTGTGGGCAGCACAAATAGAATTCAAGAAACATTTGTTGATTTTATCGGAGGGTTTCCGTGAGTGGATTCTTTCTTCAAACTCCCTGTCTAAAATCAGTCTAAAGGAAATCTGATGTCTCAGTCACGAATGGTAGTCATTTATGAGTTCCACACATTTTGGAGTTGACAACGTTTCCCTTTTTCTGTGGTCCATAGGAAAGCTTAGGGTTTGCTTTTGGGAAGCCATCTGGCTGATCCTTCCAGTTACTCACCCAGGCAATAGTTTCTTTTCCTCCCTTCTCCTTCTTACTGCACCATTGCACTGATTTCTTCCTCTTCTATGTCTTTCTGTAGCCACAGCAATTCAGCTTTTTAGAACATGAGAGCTGTAAACTTCTATTTAAGTAATCTGGGCGGCCATCCACTTCAAATTGCCTGGTCACTGATGGCAGATTCAGTGCACGTCCTAATGATAACCTTCCCTCCCTCTTTCTCCCAGAGGGTTTCTTAGACAAAATACGGTATTACGCACAAGCACATTCAGATGAAAAATCCTATTGTTGGTGATAACTTCGAATGATAGAATCTTAATAAACTTTCTGTGTTTGATTGGCTGGGATAACGAGAGATACATATCACGTGTGATAGCTGTGCGACAGAAGATAAGCTGGTCATCATTTTCAGATAAAAATGCCCATCCATCCACAGATTGCAATCAGGGCGCTGCCACGAAGTTCTTGGTGTATTCCAGTTAATTAAATGCTAAATGAAACTCAGAGTGCTGGCTCCTTGGACTTCTTGCAGTCTGTTGCCAGGTGCTGCAGAGACACAGAGACAGCAGGAAGGTTTTGCTGCTGGCCCGGTAGCTGCTCGGAAAATACCCTCGTGCGGCCAGCTCCTTTTTCTGAGAACTCCGCAAAGCTGAAAGGATGGTGTCCATGCTCCCTGCCCCCTCTGCTAGCTGAGGTCTCTGGTGTGGGTCAGTAGGGCCTATGGGGTCTGGCGAGGCCTCTGAAGTTTCTCACTCTAATTGCAATGGGATTGGCATTCTTGGGTCCCCACCTCTTGGACTCAAACACATGTGTGGAAATGAGAGAAACAGATTCGTTAGAATGATTCTGCGTGGACGTGTGTGAGGGTGCAGCCCTGACTTGGCCTTTTCCAGGCACCGGAGCCAGACAGTCTCCGTGGGGTTCTGATTTTCCTCTGTAACTTTCTCTTGGAAACTTTTCCTTAGAGATTTGCAGAAATGAACCCTCACCACCAAAACACAGCTCCTGTGATCACTAGGTGCCAAGGTGGATGCTCCGGACTATGCTTAGTCCGCACAGCAGCCCCACAGGGAGAGTGTCCTGGGGTTGAGGTGACAATGAGATGTGCGCCTGTTTAGCTAATAGTGTGCACACATGCTGGGTAGTGACCGCGTTTGCCAGGAGGGATTCCAATACATCAATGGGCATCAACTCTGCAAGGCTCTGGAGAGGGACCGCGCATTGATCTTGGTATAACTGAGGGACATTGCCAGGTCTTCCCTGTCTCTCACCAAGCTGTGGACAGCCTGTGTGGCTGTTCACTTTCTTGTGCTCCCTAGGAGGAGGCCTCTTACCACCGCAGCTGCTTGTGAGGGAAGTCAATCTGTCTCTTCTCCATACTCTTGCTCAAAGCCCAGGTCCCAGCTGCAATGTTCCATTTTCTCCACGGAACTCTGGACAGCCCAGCCACTGACGTGTCTGGGAGATGGCTCCGCTCGACTCGTCCCTGTTGTTGCCCTAGCATTGCCTTTGGCAACAGCCAGCAGCAGCCTGCAGCCTCCCACTGGGCACAAGTCTTAGGATATTTGAGTTGCTATGGCAAAAAGCTGCTGATTGTACAGTTTGCAAACAACAGAAGTGTGTCACTCACAGTTGTAGGAAGCCCAACATCAAGCCATCAGCAGCTTGACATCAGGGTGTCGGGGGCACTTGCTCTGTGTTCCAGTGAAGGCACTCCTTGCTGCAATCTTTCAGGGTAGAAGGTGCAAAACACACCCTCTTGGGCCTGTTTTACAGGAGCACTGATCTCGCTTGTGAAGGCAGAGAAAGCATAGCCTGTGGTCCTCCCAAGACCTTGCCCTGTAACTCTATTAGAGGTCAGGTCTCATGTAACGAGAAGGCGGGAAGGAGAGACCAACACGCAGACTCTGGCATCAGAGCAGAGGTTACTCAGAGGACTATCCAAGGCTCCTTGGGCCACCTTTAGTGGGCCAGAAGAGCAAGGCCTACCCTCCATGCTCGAGCAGAGACAACCAAACACCACTAAATGTCTGAAATAAACCAATATCACAGAAGAAAGAGGTCATGACACATATGTAGAATATGGAAATGCAGCAGAAAAATTTCAGGGGCAGCCACCTCCAGGCTTAAAGTTCTTTGAAACAACCTGGCAGGGATACAACGGGAAATGACTGCTGCAGTAGAGGGAGAAGACTACGACGGAATACCGAATGTTGAAAATAACCAAGGACAACAGCTGAGTAGAAACGGTGTAAGATAATGTCCAAGACAACTCCTCCTCAACTATTTTAAGAGAAAAAGATGATCTGCAGAGAATAAATCCGGGAAGGCTGATGTATGAGTTTCTCATGGCTTTTGTAACAAGTTACAGAAATTTAGTGGCTTCAAACAACAGAGGCCTATCACCACAGAGTTCTGCAGACTCCATGTCTGACACGTGCATCTCCCTGAGTGAAAAGAGAGATGTTGGCAGCTCTGGGACCCTTCTTAGGAATGCCAGGAATAATCCATTTCCTTACCTTTCCCCTTTTGAAAGATTGCCCATGATTCTTGGTACAGACTGCAGCTTCCAAGTCTGGGGCGGGGGCAGTAGGCCCAGTCCTCTTCCTCATAGCCATCACCTCGCCTTCCTTTTTCCCCTTTTGCTCTTATTATAGATCCTTGCAATGACACTGGTTTCACCCTGCTAATCCAAGATCATCTTCTCACATTGAGGACAACTGATTACCAACCTTAATTCCACCTGCAACCCTAGTTTCTTATGGCCATGCAACCTATCCCATACACAGGTTCTAGGAGTTCAAACATAAACATCTTCAGGGGCTGCATTACTGTGCTTTCTGGGGCTATAATAATATGCCTGAAGCCTTGAAATGGGAAGATGTGTGTTTAAGTCACAGTCTGATGGCTCAAGTGCCTTGTTTTGGAATTGGCCAGGGTCAGTGAAGACCTTCTGATAAGCAGTCAACATTGGCTAGAGTGCTTATGACAGGAGGGAGGTCACTCCCAAGGACAGGCAGCCAGAGAGCAAGTCAGGGGTTCAGCTCCTCCTGGGGAAGATGCACTTGGTCCTAGGGCAGCTCCCTAGGTGCAGAGTCCAGCAATACCTCCTATGAAGTCCCATATCCTAACTGTCTCCCTACTTCTTGATGCTACAATACTCAGACCAAACCTTGCAAAAACCGTGGGAGCACACCCAAGACACATTCTGTCAGCCATAACCCATAGGCAAGCTACTAAGAAAAGAGAAAAATAGATGGACAAGAACCTAGCTAAGACCCCAAAAGAGGTCTTTTTTCCAGGGGAATGCACACGTAACTGGACTGAACATAATTTCCTAGATGGGAGTGAAATCAGCAGAAAATGGCCCATTTGTAGACTGACAAAGTGACATTGAAAATGCAGAGAATAAAGCAATTCTCCTGGATGAATGAGAAACTAGAGAAAAAGGAAGAAGGAAGGAAGCCTTGCAGGGCTGTGGGACTGAGAAAAGCGACCGAGGTCTTTAGAGGGTGGTGGGCAGGGGAGGCTGAGAGTCTCAGGTGGAAGAAACAAGGATTGATCGGTCTCCAGATCCCATGTCTGTCCACACAGCCTCAAGCCCATTGGAGGGTTCTACTTCTTGAAGGTCTTCAGATCTTTGCTGCTGTCATTTAGCTCTGTCACTCCAGGTTGGGTCTGATTCACTGTTGAGTTGTGGAAAACAAGTGACCAAATTCAGTTTTTAGGAATCCACGTCTGCTAATCCAGGGAGTGCTTCGCCACTTCAGCCAGTTTCTCTCATATGCAGAAAAACCAATCTGGACTTGTGTGCTTGGGAGGGAGTCTTGTCACGCAGAATTTACTGCTATGGGTCATCAGGAAGGTGCTAGAATAGTCTAGAAAGAGTCATGCTACTTGGCAAAGATTGTAGCAAAAGAAAGACAAAGAGGCTTGCAGCTGAATGTGAACATTGCATTATTTTATTTTATTTGTTTTGTTTTGTTTTTCATTTGTGTATTTGGTACAGGGTCTCGCTATGCAGCTCAGACTCATAGTGATCCTCCTGTTTTCAGCCTCCCCAGCCCTGTGATTTCAGGTGTGTTCCACCACACCCAGACTTGGTGGCAGCTCATCATGCCTGGAGGCGGGGCCAGATATTGCATTGTTAAGTACCACACAGCTTCACTGGAGGAACAGGGATGTTGGGCTGGCTGAATTTCTGAGCTAACTACTTCTTTGGGTTTGGTTTTCTCAAATGATTCATTCATACAGTCTTTTCCTCTTTATGATGAGGTTGCATATATGCCAGCGAGTGCAGTGGGCTTCTGTAATGGCTCTAGGGTGGCTCCTTCCTGCACTGGGCCCAAGCGTCCCAGCTGGGTCCTGTGCACACAGTTCCCACCCAGATCACGCGTCCCCCTCCTACCTACTTCTGATCATGGTCTGGACCTGCCCAAGCGGTCCTCCCCCAGCCAGCTTTCCTGGCCCTGAGCCCCAATCCAGCCTGTGTCAGCTGCTCCTCCTGCGTTACAGACTTCACAGATTATGAAACACCACACACACGTCAGCCCCGTGATGCTGCTTACAACTGGCAGAACTCTGCAGGAATAGTCCCACGTGACTCTCCATTTGTCCTGCAGGGTGAAAGCGGAAGTGGGTAAGCCAGTGATTACCCTCTTAACACACAGTCACTCCGGGTGTCCCCATGCATCCCTCTCATCTAGGAGTCTCTCTGAGGCTCCTTGTCACTAGATGAGTTCTCTCTTCAGCTTGGCATCCCAGTCTGTGTTAATCACTCTAGTTTACCTTTGCAGTAGTGTTTCTATGCCCATGCACTAGCATCCAACAACCTGGTCAAGCAGAATGCAAGACACTTTCGGATGTGCCCATCCCCCTCCTAATGCCATTGCTGGGTGCTTTGAGCATCTGAGGTGCTCCAGAAGAGCCTGTGCATCACGCTGAGCATAACAGAGTTGTCACCCCGCCGAGCAGATCTAATTGCGGGTTTTCCTCACCTCTCGAGTTGCTATTGTCCGCCCACAGTGAAGGGAGTCAAGGATTGCCTACATGTGACAGAAATGTGTCTAAGATCTTAGAATATAAGATGAGAGTGACACAGAAAGTACCTTGAGGAAAAGAGAGCTCCTGCGCACAGCGAGACTGCTCTTTGGCATGCTCTGAACCCATATGTCATGGTCTAAGTACAGGCAGCTTGGGGGGTGGGACACTGGTGTCGCCCCAGGAGAGTCTGGGGAACTTGGAACTCATGGGCAGCTGCCAGAGCAGCCTGGGATTTTTCCTTTTTTGCATTTAGCCTGGATTTATTAAATACCCATGACCTACAGAGTTAGCTAGGGATACTGAACAGAAGTAGAGAAGAAGCCTGCCCTGGTACGCATGGCATGGACATGGCAACAGAGGCAAGAGCTTATCTTTGAAAATGTAAAACAAAGAGTCAGGAAGGGGTCAGGAAGAGTGTGGGTTCTTTGGAGGGTGAGGAGGCCGTGTGCAGTACTGTCTGGATAAAGTCCTGGCCAAGCGCAGCCAGAAGAGTGTGAGCTCCAGCAGGCCGATCCTGCAGCCTGCGGGGACTTTGGGCTTCCTTGTAGTTGGGGCACATGAGAGGGGGTGTGGCAGGGTGTGGGAACCAGAACTGACAGTGTAGTATGCCGTGGTGACCACAGAACCTGAGCGGGGCACTGAGTCGAGAAGAGGAGGAAGCATACGTTCTCCAACCTATTATAGTCATGGAATCTGTAGGACCCAGCGATGACTTTATGAATGGCCGTTGAAACAAGGAGGTCAAGGGTGCCCACAGGACTCTGAGGGTGAGGCCATAGATGGGAGGTTCACACCAAGGATTGTGGGGGTGTGCTGGCTGGAGAAGCCCACTTGATTCCATGAGGAACACTGAGGTAGGAGCTGGCCTTGTCCCTCCTTTAAAATGAGGAAATGGAGGCACAGAGTGGTAAAGCCATCTGCCTGTGCGTCCTGGAAAGCAAGATCTTTGATCTTGATATTCCGACATGAGGGTCCACACCCTGAGTACTGGCATGCAGCCAAGCGGGTGTGACAGTGAGTAATGGCGAGGGAAATGCAAGTGCTGAGTTGTCACCAGAAGAAAGATTCCTTACAGAAACGGAGATTCGCTCCTGGGTTTCTGCTGCCTGCTGCCTTAGGAACTCACTATGCACAGGGCTTGGAGAGCAGCGTCCTTGCTCCCCACCCCTGCATGCACATGGGCACTTGCATGCACAAAAAGAAGTTCACACACACTGCACATATACTACATGCCACAAGCCCTGAAGAACTGATTTATGGCCTAAAAATGTGATTTATGATGTTCCAAATTAGTGTTCCTAAGGGCAGATATGGCAGCGCCCCTCCAGGACACTCCTGGGGCATCGCTGACCAAGTGCCAGGCTCTCTAGAGATGCCACAGCCCCGTCAGGGCCTTCAGCTTGTCCCTGACCTGGGAGTGCACAGAACAATTGTACCCTTGCCACTGCCTCTTGGGCCTCTGAAGGGAGGTGTCTATGCACCAAGTGTGAGCTCAGACCTTTTGCACACATTTTTGTCACATGTTTTTCACACCACCCATGGCGGACCTGGGGGCCGTGCTCTAGATGGAGAAGCTGGGTAAGGGAGGTTGAGGCAGCCAGACATGGTTCACTGCCACTGAAGGGCAGAGCCCACCGGACCAGCTCCTTCTGGGGGTGAAGCCATCATCCTGCCCTGAGCCCGGCTCCTTTTCTGTGATCCTTGCTGTGCTTGGCCCCTGCACTAGCCCACCCTGCCCAGCACTCTCGTGCATCCAGGCAGCGGCTGGGGGCTCCGAGTGCACCTTAGTGTGGGACCGGGCGCGGGTCCACTTGATTTTCTCGTGAATGGCACTGAGATGTTTTAGCCTCTTAAACCTCTGATTTTCTGGAGAGTCTTGGGGTCGTAGGGTTCTTTTTAAAAAACCCACCTCAGATAAAGGTTTTATACAGCAAAAAGGAATTGAGATTAGCAAAGGTGATTTGTTACTGCTATGTTGGATAAAAAAAATATATATGAGAAAGAAAACCTCAACTCTTTACTCATATATTTACAAAAAAAAAAAAAAAAAAAAAAAAAAAAAAAAAAAAAAAAAAAAAAAAGAAGAAAAGAAAAAGAAAAGAAATTTGGCTGATTGCAGTTTGTTAGATCTGCTGCTTCTCCAGTTGCATTTAGGGAAAAAAAAAGTGTCTTTATGTTCCCACCCACTGATTTCCAACTAAAACAGAACTTAGTTGCCTGCTGATCCTGCTGGCTTTTTAAATGAAAAACTTATTCTTTTTAAACTACTGGAAAATTATATTTAAAAATCAGCATAATTCCATTGCCTGTGCTTCCTGGATTTCTCGACGAATTCAAGGCTGGCGCCTGGCGGGCTGTGCACCATAGCTGCAGCCCAGATTTGATTGTCGACACCCATGCTGACGGGGGTCTGCATGTGTCCCCACCCCCCATGTGGAGGCCACTCCCACGTGGCAATAGATGGGACCTGAATCAAGGTGGTTTTAATTTATCACTTATGATGGTAAGACACTTCAGTAGAATTTCAAAAAAGTAATACTGTACTCATGATATCATTTTATAATGCATGCATTTGTATGTATACCCCAAACTATTTATTTATTTATTTATTTTGCGGGACTGGGGTTCAAACTCACAACCTTGCACTTGCCAGGAAGGCGCTTGTGCCATGGAGCTATCTCCTTGGCCCTTTTTTTTTTATTTTAAAAAGAGAAAAAAAAAGCCAATAAAAGCAATACAGAATTTTAAGACAAGATGATAGGAGCTTAACAATGGTTATTATACTATATATTGCATATATTGTTATCTTCAAAATAGTTGCTCAGATTACGAGACATGGACATGCAAAGCTGATCAAACAGTGTAAGCATGAACTGTCCCTTCCGAAGAGCTAATGGCTTAACGAACTCCGGCTTAGTTATAAGCTGTTGTTTTGAGCCACTCAGTTTGAGGCTGGTAGTCAGGCAGTAGAGAGTGACTAGGATGGTGTGCAGCCAGCCAGAATTTGTGGCACATGGCATTCCACCTCCCTTACCCCTTCGGTCCCAGCTGTCAGTGAACCAGGACTGACCAGTTCCACCCCTGTGCCTTCCCTTGGCCGTCCTCACAGAGGATGCGGGACTGTGGATTCTCCACCTCAGTGTCTCCTCCACCTCAGTGTCTCCTGATTCTCTGCACCCAGGTGACCACTCACACCACAGTGGCAGCTCTCAGGACCTAGACCAGTTTAGGTATAGATGTTGGTTGCTGTACAGCAGGCAGGGGATTCAACTGAAGCAGCCCTGCAACCAGGATCAGAAAAGGAAAGTCCTGAGCAGCGCAAGGCTGACCAGCTCGAGGCTTCGGGAGGGGAGTGACGGGGAAATGAGCAGAGTGTTCAGGGTTCCACAAGAAGACAGCCTCTGGGCGCAGGAGCGCAGCAGATAGAGGCAAAAAGTAGGGCAGGAGTTTCTGGGTTCAATGCTAGAACTTTCCAGGGATTCGTGAAGAACGTTCTGGGAATGGTGACTCCTGCATAAGAGGATGCTAGATCTACAGGCTCACTGCCCAGGCAAATTAACAAATGAGTCCCTGGATGCACAGCACAATGATACTGAATGGTGCCAAGTGTCTTAAGACTTGGGTCACAGGCACTGAGGCCAGCTGTGCCTGGGCTTGCTCTTGGCTCGAGGTCATACTGAAGAGGCTGATACTTGGAGTTTTCCAGGTTTTCAGAGGTGGAAACTGGAGTTAATCAGGTGAAAGTTTGTCACCCAAGGCTGCATGGGATTATATTGAAAGACCTTGAATTTGAATCCAAGCCTTTGGACTTGGGCACTGGCTGGCCTGCCTCATGCCCAGGACAGGAAGGCGACACAGAGGCCAGTATCGTGTAGAGCTGCGCCTTCCACTCCATCCCTGGAGCAGGCACTCGCTCAGGGAGGATCCACATGAGCCTTTGCTAGAATGCTACTGCAGCCTGCAGCACTGCAGGGATGCGTTGGAGTCTGGACACGATACAAAGAAGGTTCCTGAGATAACACTGTGCTGCCACTTCTGAAAATCTCAGGCCTTTCGTTATTTATTCATTGATTAGACAAAATTCCAAGAGAAGAAATTCTCTGGCAGACTCGGTGCTCACTCCAGAGATCCGCAATCCATGGTTCCAGGCTAGAGTGGGGATGACATGGAATGCATCCTGGGGCAAGGGGGCTGCCAGGTGGTATGCATGTGTGGGGCGATGGTGGGATCCAGCACAGCTGGGATATGGGATACTGGAAGAACAGGGGGAAACCTCATAGTAGGACAGGGCTTATTTGGGAAATCCTGATTAAAAACCTGCCTTAGACATTAAATCCATTCCATTAATACCAAGGTTCCACTGCCCCTGGTGGGCAGGGAGGCCAGAGAGGACCACCCTTCTTACCAGTCCTGTTCTGACTAAGGCTCAGGTGCCTCTGGAAAGCATCTGTAGCGGTGGGGGGTGTCCACAAACCTGGGGGAGTGAGGCATGCCCGGATGAAATTTGAACAGCATTTGCTTTTAACAATTCTATCTTCATTGTTATCTCCTCAAAAACAAACAATTGCACAGTCAGCTCTGGAAAGACAGGTAATAATATGCAATTCTTTGGCTGTCCTCTGTAACCTTTTCTATTTTCTCACATGTCCTTAGAAAGACAGATAGAGCTACAGATGATTATCGGGTAAGGAGAGAAAAAGATAAGCAAACACAAAGTAATAATATAGCTCTCTGAAATCATTGGTTGTTTCCCCTGTCGAGGCTGAGCACTCCACGAAGCCATTACTTAATGTCTTATTCTGCTTCTTAATAAAATCTCCTGGAGGTGGGCGTTTTCTCCCTCACCCTTGGCTCCACTGTGCGGCTCTGGGAAGTGGAATATTTCTTTACCTTTCCTCTCTGCTGTTCCTGTTTCTCCCCACCTCCTGGGTCGTCCGAGCTCTCTCCTCATAGATCTGAGGCAGCCCTGTACTCCATAGCTTCTCAGCTGCAGACCCCTCCCATCCTGTGATTTCCCCCTGGTCCTCTGGATCACAGTGCTTGGTTCTGCCTCTGCACCTTTATCTAAGGGATCTGTGCCCTTTTCACTGTGCTGGTGCCATCGTGGGCACCACTGGGGACGGGGACCCGGAAGGGGGAGCAAGGCAGGCTTGAGTGCGAGGGCTGCTGTCTTCTATTTCCCAAGGGTTACGCAAGCCATTTGGTGGGCTCCTCGGAGCCACAGGCCCCTTGCTCAGTGTCTGCGCAGGAAGTCTGTGATGCAAACGGATCTCTAAAGCCTACCTCTTCAAGATCCAGCAGGAGGCAGAGGGTGAGGGCCGCTCTGGCTTCCCACTCCCGGGAGATGTGCTCAGAGCTTATGCACTGCAGGCCGCAGGAGCGGTCTTCTCGGAGCTGAGCTAACAGCTGCTTTGCCAGTGTCTCAGTTACTCTTCTCTCGTTGCTGGGACAGATTACCCAACATCCAAAATGAAAGAAGGAAAGGTTTACATAGCTCACAGTTATTGGAGGTTTCAGTCCACACTCAGCTGACTCCAAGGCAGGCTGGCATATGGCAGAGAGCAACCTTCCGTGGCAACGGCAAAGAGCAGAGAGCAAAATGGAGGAGCAGCAGCAACAATGGCAACAGAGAAGTTTGTCTCCCTTAAATTGCATTCTGGCTATCCGCCCCAGGCTGGGGGAAGTACTCACATCCATAATCCCAGCAGTACTAAAACCCACAATCCCAGGGGATCATGAGTTAATCTCAAACTCTAGAATTCCCCGCCCCA
>PVKN010006582.1:0-28233 GCA_004027915.1 Capromys pilorides
CGTTCTTCCCATAGTGAGTCCAGGGTAGAGTGGAACCTTTGTCTTGGCTTGTAAATCCAAGCCCCTGGATCTGGGTCTGCTGTCCAGAAGCCTGCCGTAGAGAGGAAGCACCGTGGCACCTCGGGCTTCCACTCTGGCTGGGCTTTGGAGAGGAAAGCGCGTGTCTTCACGGGACCTCATGAATGATCTTATCCTTAGTGATGCCCGGATGTGGGAAGTTGCTAGGCTTAAAATGAGAAATCCCAGCCTTTTCTAGGCTCTGTTTTCTTGCAGAATATAAAGTGCAATGATTTTTTAAATTTGTATTTATTGATACATTTTTTTTTGTCTTTTGGTTGTGTAAACAATTTGCAAGGCAAGAACAGTTAACCACCTAAATATTCCTAAGTAGCCTATATTTTGTCCACTTGGGACAGAAGTACACATTACGTGAGTCTGAGTTTCCTTCCGACCTATGTGGAAAGTCCACACATTTCCTTTGGGAAGGAATGTAAGGAACTCCAGAATTGCTCTGTAGAAGGACACTAAGTGAGATTTCATGCTCCATACAAGCCTGTGTGTGACACTAGTCAGTTTCTAGCAATTGGGGCAGCGTCTCCTTTGGACCGGTTGTGACTTAGGCTCCAAGTGCAGTGGTAGTGCTTGACCCAGGCAGGGTGTCTTGCATCGACATGGCCCTGTGACACACAAGCGTCGTGAAGCTGTGAGGAAGGGATTAGTAGCTGATTCAGAAGACAGTGACACAGTTGGTAGTATTAATTAAGCCATTTACTTACATATAAAATGCACTTTGGTTCAATTTACACAGTGAGCATATAAAATTCTAAAACATAATTAAAATTATTCAAGACCTACATTTCCCTCTGAACTTTGCATAGCCCAGGGCTGTGCTTGCCTTGGTCTGCTAGGAGTTAGGGGAAGGGACGTGGAGCTCAGGGGCTGGTAGGAATAGCTCTGCAGCCCTGCTGCTGTTGGGCAGGCTTGGGAGGAGCATGCAGTAGAGGGGCTGGTCAAGGGCTGCCTCAGCTCATCTCTTAGGCTGTTGTTGAAGGGATTGCGGTTCACCCAGGTTGAGGAGTGCGCTGTGATTTGCGTATTAATGGACAGTTGTCACCCCTGAGCCCCAGAAGGCCTCGCCACATTCCGCTCTCATCCTTGCTCACAGAATGAGACAGAAAGTTTAGCTGGGACTTTGCAGAAGTGAGCATGGATCTGACAAACATGTGGCCTAGCTTCTTTTTCAGCAGTTTGTGAAACAGTTGAATTAACAGTGCACAGAGCACTGCTGTTCTGTCTCCAGAGGGCACAAACAACTTCTGACTGTGGTGTGAAAGCCTTTCTGATCGCCGTCGTATGGGGATGCAACAGGAAGTTTTAGGAGACACTCTTCAGGCCCGCTCTCCTCATCTGCGTTGCGTGTACGCCTCTCAGCTCTGCACTGCCCGAGCCCCAACACTTACTCTGCAGTTGCTGCCACCTGGGAGTTGCCTCCTCCTGATTAGTGCACCTGAGGAAGGAGGTGTTTTACCCTCAGTGTTTTGGGTCGG
Source organism: Capromys pilorides (assembly GCA_004027915.1). Taxonomy (NCBI): domain Eukaryota; kingdom Metazoa; phylum Chordata; class Mammalia; order Rodentia; family Capromyidae; genus Capromys; species Capromys pilorides. The sequence continues at coordinate 1,548 of PVKN010006582.1, forward strand.
GCAAGTAAAGTTTCTGGGGTGCGTCAGTGCAGTCTTTTAATCCCTGTAGTGAGGAAACACAGAACTGACTGACATCTTGTCCTGAGGGAACCACTGGACAGTGGCAAGAGGATGCCTGTAAGTGGGAAACCAAACTTGAACTCTCCCCAGCTGGGACCTTTGCTGTCACTCAGCAAACAGTGGCCAGGGGACAGCCGAGCCTCACTGAGGCTGTGGCTGCAAGGATGAGGTGCTCTTCTGCTTTTGAGCTTCAGGCCTGAGCTTATTCTTGTAGCGCAGATGTCACCAACCCAGATAGAGCTTTGGTAACTCAGGCATAGAGCAGCCCCATGGCAGCACCACGCCAGGACTTGTGTGGGTCCTCACAGGTTTGCTAGAAACGGCACCTGCTCCAGCAGCTTCCGAGTACACGGCAGGGCACACACAGCAGTGCTTCCTGCGTGGCTCATGTTCTCATTTCACACCCCAGCTTCCCTGCAGACAGGGAAGTCCTGTTCATTCTTGAAAGTAGCCCTCCCTAAGTAGGTTGAGAGTGATCTCTTAAACAAAGTTCCACAGAAACTTAGTCTTGATTCTCATATGGATTTCCCATCCAATAAGTTGTCGGGGTTGAGGTGCAGTCGTGGGGTGTGCTGATCTGAAAGTTGAGAAGTGACACTAGCTGGGTCCAGAGCTTCCTGTGCCCTTGCCCTGCAGTATGCTCCAGGATCACCAGCCATCCTGCATGTCTATAAAATGGGTAATAAATCTCCTCAGCTTTCCTCTGGGCGATCTTCCCTCTGTGGCTCCCTGTGGAGTGGCTGTGTCACTCAAGGAGCAACTTCCCTAATCAGCTGGGTAAGAGACCTTGAACAGGCCCACCTGTGATTACTGATAAGCTCCATGTCTGCTGCAGCTTGCCCTAGTGGAAGTGCCACCTGCACACTTCGTGGCCCTCCAGGGGAAGAGGCAGTCCGCCTCTCCCCAGAGCTTCTAGGAGGGGCTAGGAAGATAGCTCAGTGGACTAAGTGCTCGTCTCACTAGTGCAAGGTCCGGAGTTTGATTCCTGGTACCACCAAAAAAAAAAAAAAAAGCACCGAGCTTCAAGGAATCCTACGTATGGAGCAGGAGAAGACGCCTCATAGTCTATATGATAATGTGTGATTAGCGGATTCCTCGGTATTTTCGTAGTTTGAAGCCAAACCTCTGGTGGTTTGCGTGGTGTGTCCTTTCCCTTTGTGTAAGTGACTGGAGGAGCAGAGGGCCTCCCGGGCCTGCAGTGAAGTGTAGGCTGCGCGACCTTCCACTCATGAGTGTAGCCCGGTAGGGAGTGCGTTCTGGCCCCACACAGACCTATGGAGTGAGGCTTCCCTTGGGAACTCTGGTGCAGGCAGCTGCTGGTCCATCGTGGGATTCTCTGTTTCTCATACCCCCACCTGGTGACTCAGCCATCTGAGATTATCAGTAGCAAGCGGTATCCTGGGTTGGGCTGGTTCTTGTGGGTCACAACGCAGCAGAGTACAGATGTCACATGGCATTTGACCAGTCAAGCTGCTGGGAGGAGCTGGGAGGTTCGGTCCCCACGTGAGCCCCAGTGGTCATCTCTGAGGACTACCATCTTGCCATTGCACCCCTTTGGCACCCGCTCTGCCCCTGGTAGACTTCACTCTGCCTCAGGTTCCAGCAAGCCCTGCTCACCGCTGGGGCTTGTCTTGTACAGCTCTTCCTTGAAGAAGCCCTAGGCTGTGTGTCAGCTGCCAGGCTGCCATAGCAACACCACAGATGGGAGTTTATTGTCTCACAGTTTGGGAGACAAGAACCCAAGATCAAGTGTCAGCTGGGTTGGTATCTTCTGCGTGGCTTGCAGATGGCTGGCCTCTTGAGGTTTTCATACTGCCTTCCCTCTCTGTGTTTCTCTGTTCTTGCTTGTATCGAGATCTTACAAGGATACCAGGCACATTGGATTAGGGTCTGTTTGAATGACCTCATTTTACCTTAATTACCTCTTTAAAGCTCCAACTCTACGTAAGGGCACATCTAGCATAGTCGGGGCTAGGATGAGAACATGAACTCAGTGAGCCCGAGGATGCTCCCATGGCCACCTCTGGCCTGGGGCTTGATGCTTGCTGGAAAGGCCCTGTGAGGCAGCCGCTGTCGTGGCCAGGCGTGGGAGACAAGATGAGAGTGCAGGCAAGCACAGGTTTGGTTACAGGCTTGTTGGGTTTCCAAAGATGTTTGCCTTAGATTAAATCCCAAATTCAGGCAGAGCATTCACATCTAAGAAGAGAGTATGGTGTTGTGATTGTGGTTTTGGCTGTGAAGAATAATTTTTGTCTTTTATTAAACAGATGTCACACTGTGGTGAAATTAAATATACTGTCCTTCTCAGCTTTGAGGAAGTTTGTCCTCTTTTTAAAATCCAGCTTGCAGGAGTAAATTGTACATGATAATTTGTTTTGTGTCCATAAACTGTAAGAAGCAGTGTTCTCATTTCCTGGCAGTCATTACATGCTTCCAATGCAAAAACATTTTTCTCCTAACCATCCTTTCTGAGCTCAGAAATGGATTTCCCTACAGCCCCTGTCATTCAGTTATCACCTTGGGACTTTAAAGGGACTGATGATCCCTTTAAGACGTCCTGCAGCATGCATGCATCCTTCATCTTTTGCCTCTCTCTCATCATTAAATGTTACATTGCCATTGTATATTTTATAGGGTGACCCTGACGGGTGCCATTTTGAATCTGCACAAGGAAATAAGATTGCACATATAATGAATGGCTCATAAATAGAAAAATGTTTACGAGATGGAGAAAGGTTTTAACAGTTTTATGACTTCGCTTTTCCCTTCTCTTTGGATCAAGTGGTGGATAGAGTTGTGGTTTTGTGGTTTGTTACAGGAACAACAAATAACAAAAACATTTAAAAAGGTAATGTGATAGAACTAGTGGCATCGAAATCCCTCTTGCCCTGATGCTGAACTCCAATAAAAATGATTCAGGAAGTAATGAAGTATTTGACTGTTGGGAAAAACCGATGCAAAGAAATGCATCTTGGAGCTTAGGAGGTCTGTTGAGAAGATTCCCCGAATTGGCGTTATTAGATTTAAAATGTTAATAGTTGTTATTTAAACCGGCAGCTCAGTAAAACTAAATAAAGGCTTCTGATTAGGGTTCTGTGTTAAGTCTTGCTGCTGTGTCAGGCGTGTCCAGGAGGTCTGAGAGAGGCTGGACTTGAGACTATTTTGTGATAGCCTTGGTATCTGTTTTCAAATAAATTATATTACTTTTAAAGATTGATTTTTGTTAAGTGGACGAGTCTTCTGTTTATATCTTGATTAGTAAAAAAAAAAAATTGTTGAGTGGAAGAATCTTCTATATATCTTGATTAGTGGATGGATTTAGTGGTTGATGAGAGATCCAGAGGACCCACCTCAGGGCCCTTGAACATCATCATGATTTTGAATGCAGTTTTGAAGTCTTGGGCAGGGACCATGTCTTCAGACCTTGAGCAGGAATTGCTGTGTTCGATTTAAGTTCAAGAGACAGGTTGATTTACTATTGGCATATGCTGGGCCGGTGTTGTCTGCTGGAGAGTTCCCTGTTGGAACAAGCAAACTGCTGGATGGCCTGAGGCTTAGTGATCACGTCACCAGGGGCCATTGTGTCTCCGTCTCAGCTCAAACTCATCATCCGCATAGATTTTTCTTGGTGTAGGAAGAAAAAGAATAACTTGCCTAGGGTTGTATGCGGTTCTTAGTTTGCTCTTGTGTCTACCTGATGTATTTCTGATCTTGGTACACTTGAAGCTGGTTCAAGCTGGGCAGTTCTATAATTCATGGATGCTGGTGCTGGAGAGGCTTTGTGGGGAGAAGCTGGCAGCCTCCTGTGGGCATTTGTACAGTGGTCTTTCTTGCTCTTCAGCCACAGTGGGGGAAGTCTGGATGGGAGGGTTAATCCGTTGACAGTGTTGGGCTGGGACATGAGCCTCTAACGCCACATCAGAGGGCTGTTTCCTGTTAGCCCTTTAAACCATGATTTTCACACCTTTTCAAGAAATAGCCCAGCAGAGGGGTTAAAAGCATTTGGCTGTGGGACCAGCCATCAGGATGGTCACTTGAAAAGTCAGGTGGGCTTGGTCACCTACTTCTCTACCTTGGTTGCTTCCTTCCTAAAGCAGAGCCAATGAAGGCATCTATCTATGAAGGGGTTCTGTGAAGATTCAGTGTATTGACAAGGGACATGTGTGTTGCTGGTGCTTAGTTCTTTCCACATAGATTTCCTAACCCAGGAGAAGGGCCCGATGGTTGTGTAGAAAAGCCAGCCAGTGAGGGAGATTTGACAGTGCTACCCTAACCTACCAGAACTGCTCCTGGGGACGGGCCAGTGGCACATGGACTGTTTTCCACCAGCCTACGAGAAGTAAAATGGGAACAAAGTAATCATGTTTCACCAACTCTAAATGTAACCACGTTAAAGAACTCCTTAAGATTAAGTCCATCTTTTGTGTTTCAGGGAAAGATACAGTCTGGTGTCGTGTCCCCACTACCACCACCACCACCGGGGAGCGGGTAATTGAACAGGGGACTTTCACACTGAGCCACATCCCCACCCTTTTCGTTTTACTTTTGAGACAAGTCTCAGTAGAACCTTAATACATGTATATTACCATGCCCAGCTGCAGTATTATTTCTTTTATAGAATCATGGTGAGACAAGGAAGCCAGTATTTCTAATAATCTTATTTGGCAAAATAAAGTTGGAAATGCTCTTATCTAGTATTTCTCAAAAGTGTTATCGTTCTGTAGTTAATTTTAGGTGAATATTGATTCTCAGAAAATCTTTATTCTGTCAGATGTTAACTGAATCCTTATATCCTGGATATTGTACTTGTTCTCTGGGATACTCTCAGGTGAAGTGGACACGGGCTGTGGGCTGTTGGGCAGGCTTATGTTAGGGCCCAGGGGCAAGCCCATGTGTGCCAGAGAGGCAGGTGTAGGAGAGAGCACACTATCGTGTGGCTTCTGGTGGTTGGGGGCAGGGGTGCTCTGTGAGGAAGTGAGCCCTACATGGCAGCTTGAACTGGGACCCCCTCCTCTGAGGAGAGGAGTTGCACTGGCTGCAGCCTTCAGACAGAAGGGACAGCTCACTGGGAGAGGTGGAAAACAGCGATAGGGAAGTCTTCTGGAGACAGGCAGGTATGGAGGAGTGGGGAATATAGGGAGCAGCCTTTATTCCAGTGACACAGAGCAGCCAGGGAGTAAAGAGCCAGCCCATCCCAGGGAAGCAAGGAGCCAGGTCTCGGGTTCAGAACAGAAATTACTTATTTTGGGCTATTTCAGTTTGTTTGCACTGTATAAATGCAATGATAATGCTCATAAACTTTTAAAAAAGTTTCTAACCTGCCCTGTTTTACATCTTAGAGTACCTGGCTAGGAGCACTTTGTGGGCATCTCATCCTGGTCGTGCTTCAGAAAGTCAGGTCCAGGAGACTTTCCTTGAAAAATCAGGCCACGTCCCCGCTGCTGGGCTTGCGGTGGGTGGTGTGTTAGGAGGCTGAAGTGCAGAACGCGGCTTCTGTGCCTGCCGTGTGCCTTCAAGCAGATCATCGCTCTCCCAAACGCACTCAGAGACCACAGAGGTGGTGTTTAACGATTAGCAGCAGAGCTCGTGACAGTGTGGGGCTCCTTCAGGGATTAGGGGATTTGATTCGGTTGGTTAACAAAAGAAGGAGCCCAGGAGAACACGGCTTTAATTACCAGAGTCCTCATTGGAAGACAACCCGTGGCCTGCTGGAAAAAGACCTGTGAGAAGTGGCTGCGCCCAGACACAGCTGCTGACGGTGCTGCCCAGGCCCAGCATCTCCCCTTAGGTGCTCTGAACGCTTATCCTGTCCAGCCCTTAAGTGGCAGGGAGGGAGAGAAAAGAATGACCCCAGCGAGTTCAGTGCCAGGAAACTTTACCAGCTTGCTTCACTACCCTTGAATTCATAGTTTCTGCCAAGAAATAGTGTGGCTGTAAGTCCAAGGCCAAGGTGATGAGGAGACAGAGGAGCTAGCTGGGCCACCCCCACCCCATCGGAGCCCTGTGGCAGGACAGTGGGGCCAGAGACAGCGTAGAGGCCTTGGCCCCATCTGGGCCCAGAGTTGGGAAGAGCTGTGCACCAGGTCTCTGTGTCCTCCTTTTTCTGCTTCATTGCTGCTGCACTTCTTTCCCTGGAAAAGCAGCTGTGGATCTCTCGGCCACCCAGTAGCAGGGTGGGCGTTTCGCTGCTAGTGCCGCTGATAGTGCCGCGCCTGGTGCTGACCTGGTGTAGGAGCAACATTTTGATTCTAATTGGGTTAGTGCAGAAATGTAAGATACTGTGTAGCAGTTATTTAGCTGCTTTGTATAGACAAATGTTAAAATATATTTTTTTTAGTGTAAGAACAGATAATAGTGTCTTAAAACACTGAGATAATTCTTTTAAATGTGGACTTCTAACCCCTCTGTGCAGTGTGTCTGCATATGCCAAAAGACGTGGGTTCATCATCAGCCCCGCCCATCACAGGATTAGATTCTACCGAGCTGCCTGCGGTGGGCGAGGCCCACAGGCCCTGTAGGACCATACTGGGAAGAGGCTGCGTCTACAACCAGGATCTGCGCTCCAGCAGCGCCCAGCTGCCGGCTCCTTCTGCATAGGTGGTGCGTGGAACAGAAGGGAGCCTGGTGAAGAAGATGGGTGCAGCTATCTGTTAGCTGCCTGCCCACCTGGCACCCCAAATAAGAGGAGGCAGATCGTGGGCCTTTCCTGACAGCTGTGGGGCCAGGGTCCTCACTGGCCTAGGTTGTTAGTCTCAGAGCCCAGTGAGAATGGAGGAGCACAGACCGCTTTCTGTGCACAGATCTGAAGAGGGCTGTGCATAGGGGCATTTCCAAAAGGCCTTCTAAACTTGGAAAGAAAAAACCTGATAGCAGATGGCAGATAGCAGACACCTGGCCTCTGTTCTGGGGTCCCTGGCACCTCCCCTGCTGCCACACCTTTCACCCTTCTCAGGAGATCTAGAGTTCTCTGGGGGATGCAGTATTTATGTCTTAATTACAAAACAGCATTGACCATTCTCTGGTGAGCACTTCAGCTTCTGACGCACTGGCTTGCCTTTTTCTGCCTCCACACCAGCCTCCCAGACAGCCTCCTCTGAGGAGCAAGTGCTGAAATGCCCAGCTGGACCTCTCGGCCCCGCTTACCGTGCAGGGGACAGACACACATGCAGGGAGCAGGCTCCTGATGCTTGGCCTGCTTCAGCACCTTCACTCCTTAGCAGTGTGCTCCACACTGCCACTTACGGAAGAAGACGTGTAGCTTATCACAGCACTGCAGCACCAAAGCGAAGTTAAATAAAGTAGTGTCTCACATATGCCAGAGGTACCCTGAGCTGCTGTAAGACAGGAGGGAGACCCATCACGCCGCTGCCTGCGACCCCTGCTTGCCTATGTGGAATGCGCTGCCAAGTCTCTGAGAAGCTGAGAGGCAGCAGCCCTGGTCCTTGTTGCTCTGGCCACGATTGGCCCGGCTGTGGAGGATCACAGATTGTTTCTGCTTTGTGAGAGTGACCTTGCAGGCTGACTCAGGAGGGTGCAGAGGTCAAGTAGTGTAGAGAAGGAAGCAGGCTGCCACTGAACTCTTTGCTTCTCTCCTTGAGATCCTCAACCCACCTCATAGCATTGTGCTAAGCAGCGTCCTCTCTGTAGATCTTAATGAGTAGCTCCCTTCCTCTGGCCCTAGGAACCTGATGATGCGTGTTTTCTAATGCTACACTGTGTACCCGGAGGATGCTAGTGCTAAGCGGGGTCCTGCTGCTGTAGCAGGGCTCTTACCTCTCCCTGTGGCCTTTTGCTTTGGACCTGTGGGGTTGATCTAGCCCTTCCCTCCTCATTCCTCCCCACTGATAAAAAAGGAACTGAAAAGGAGTTGGAAAACCAGCTGAACCACAGGCCAGTGGGCTGGAGCACTTCCCTGGGCAAGAGTGTGGCTTGCAGTGCTGGTGACGGGAAACGGTTTTGCCCCTTTCTTCCTTTTGTGCCCAGGTTCTACCCCTGCTTAGTTCGTCATGCCATGCGAACTTACAGCACTGAGCTGTCAGATGTTTTGGCTCTGAAGCCTTATTATGAGCCGAGGTGAGAGCGTCGGGAACAAAATGATCATTACAGGCCATTCCTGCCGACAACATTTAGACCTCGGTGTTTGCTTGCAAGCAATAGCAGGAGCTAATTTGCAAGGCTGCCTGTGTGGAGCTGCCTTTTGATCAATGATTGCCTCTGTTAATGTTTCAGTAAGCTATTGATTTCTGCAGCAGCTTTTGTTCCTGAATTTATGTGCAGTGGGTCTCTGCAGCACACACTATGCATGTTTGATTAAAGTTCAATTGACTTCATTCCTAGGGAGGCCACAAGCTGCTTCATTCCCTATTTGTAGAACCAAAGCTTCCCCAACGTGGTCTTTTGTTTGTGCTCAAGACCTAGCCACCCATGCAGCCACCAGTGTGCTGCTTCTAATCCTCGCAGATCCGCTCCATTCCAGGGTTTAATCCCTTGGTAGACATTACAGCGGTCGAGAGGCAGCTAATAAAACCTGGCCTGGATTTGCTGTAACTTCACTGATTTATTTTTAATTGGCATGTAGCTGATATTGTGGTGTGTGTGATAAAATAAAAATGTATCCACTCTAAGTGTACTTTTACTGAGTTTTGACAACTGTATGCATCTCTATAAATAATACCACCATCAGTTTGTGGATGGTTTCTATCCCCAGCGTTTGCACGCATCCTTGGCGTGCACTTTGTGATTCTTCCCACCTTCCAGGCACTAGGCAACCATTGCTGTTCGTGGTTTTAGATCTGTCTTTTCTAAAACTAAATCTTATCAGTTATTCCTTTTTTGGTTTGGCTACTTTCATTTAAGAGTTATTCACCCCCATTGTCTTATCAGTAGTTTCTTTTTATCTCCAAAGTAGTATTCCAGTGAGTAAATCTTGTGTCAACCTATGTTTATTTTTGGGCCAATAGCCAGGAATGGAATCACTGGGTTATGTGATGGGTGTTTGCTCAATGTTACAGACACAGAGCAGTGTGACCATTTTACATCCCCCTGGCAGTACGGGTTCCTGTCACTCCCCTGCCTTCCTAAATGTTGAATCTGTGTGCTTTTTCTTATTGAGGATGAACTTGCAGCTGTGAGGCCTGGGTCATTTTGCTCCTTGACACTTAGCTGGTGAAATCTGTTCTTGTTTTTGGAATTCCTAGTCTTCATTAAAATTACCTATGTGCTGACAAGAAGTTGAGGTTGCTTTCAGCCTCGCATGCCTTTCTTTCCAGTGTGGATTTCCTTGCCTGCCAAGAGTGCGCACTCCACAGGTGTAAGAGTGGAGACGCCCCGCTGCTTCCCTACAACCTTTCTTCTGTCTTGTGCATTGCTCAGCCTCACTGAACTCTAGCTTCTTCTGTTTAAGCCTGCAAGTTATGCTATCTTTTAAAGCCACAGGAGGCTTTGTGAACATTGGTATTTGAAAGGTAATCATTCCTAACTGAGCGGCAGCAGTGCGTTCACACAGACGCTGTTTAGAAACGTCTGGGTAGCTGCGTCTCAGACTTCTGGAGAGACTTACTGTCAGGGTAGAAGCCCAGCTGGCTGTTTCCCACCTGATCCCTGCCCCATTTTTGTTCCCGTCCATCTCCTGTAGCTTTGGATTCCTTCTCTTGTCCTAAGTCTGTTACTCATTGGTCCCTAAAGGAGCTGAAAAGGAAGTACTGTGAATTTTTTTCCTTTCAGCTGTGGCATTGGGCTGTGATTTATCAGACCAGTCACCTGCTTGGAGTGATAAACTGTGCCACTCTGGCAAAGGAATTGAGAGGTGACTGTGACCTGCCTTGAATTGTGTTTTGAATTTCCTCATTGGAAGTCCAGGGCCAGGTCTGTTGGCCTACAGAGGTCTCTTAACCTCCACCCTGACCTGAGGGCTGAGGAGTCGGTGTCCTACAACACCAAACCAGTGGTGAGGATACAGGCACTTCCCCCATCAGGAAGATGTGTTGAGGAATGTGGGTGGGGGAACCCACACAGGTTCAGGATGAGCTGGTCACCACTGAGTAGCTGCATTTGTGCAAGACCACTAGGGAGAGAAAGAGTCAGAATGCCAGGGGCAAATTCCACACCTTCCCTTGTCCCTCCAAATCGTCCTGTGGAACTGTGGCGTGCCTGTGAACGTGTCCCCCTCCTCACCCTGACCAGCTGGCTGGCTCCCTGGCCTGGGGCAGGCAGTGCTTCATCGGGCTTATATTGGCAGTCACTGGTGTATTGTTCAGTGCTGGGGAAGGTTGTAGCACATACCCCAGGCCACAAGATGCCGGCTAGACGCATAGAAGGCCCCGTCTGCCTTGCTTCCCAGCCACTTAGAAGAATGCACAGGCATCAAGTCCAGCTCTGTGAAGGAAGAAGGCACGTGGGCCTGCTTCACCCTGCTTGTCTCACAGAAGCCATTTCTCATCCTGGAATCTGCCTACTGCTTGTCATTGTGGGTTCAAAGGCCACTGCCGCCAGTGCTGTTGGGTAGAATCTGGCCTGGCCAGACGCTCCCCCGTGGGAGCTGTGAGGCTGTCTGCAGTCTTCCTGGCCTTTGGCCCCCTGGAAACCAGGGTTATGCCTTCTCTTGCTGCCTCCTGTATGAGCCAGTGGCGTGGTGGCACGGCAGTGCTCTCTGGTCCAGGCTCTTGGCTGCAGGGTGATAGCCAGTGTCTCCGAGTCCACCAGTGATTTAGTGAGGGAAGAATCATGTGATCCGTTTTTATTTTTTTAGGTAAAGAGGTTTTACCTAGGAAGTTTTATTTTAAGAAGATGGCCATGAGCCATCAGGGGTAACTGAACGAGTATCTACACGCCTGTGAGACGGCTGTCTCAGGACCCCGTGGGAATGGGCTGTGCCAGTGCCTTTTCATAAAAAGGAGGCATCCGCTGTATTTTCAGGAAGGAGCCTTTCCTCCCTCTCTGCAGGGCCACGGACAGAACAACGCTTTGGTGCTGTGCAGGCTGACTTGATGACAGTGGCGTCCTCTGTGTGGGCACTGCTGTGTTGCTTGCCCCTTGGGACTTCCTGCCAGCTACAGGCATTCAGATGGAGCAGGAGGCTGCAGAGCAGGGTCTCAGCATGGAGCCTTTCCTCGTACACCTCCGTGATTTCACTAGAAAGCTGCTTGTGTGCACCTGAATGCACACACAATGTACAAACACAGCCGGAGCTCCCAGAGGCCAGGAATAGTAGTGTCTGGTACCTCGTGTATACCCAACAGATAGCAGATGGGGGTGACTTCTTGATGTCCAGAAGTTGAATCTGCTGGGCTAAGTCAGTAAGTTTCCCTGGCTGAGCTTAAATGTTTGGTCCTGCCTCAGCCTCCTCAGGCGGTGGGATTATAGGTATGTACCACTATACCCAGCTTAGCTGGGCTTCCTCCGTGCTTCCAGGAACAGGCTTTGTTCTCATCTCTAGCAGAAGGGTTACCACCCCACTTCCAGTCCAAGCAGAAGTGTGGTGATGGGGTGGGGTGGTTCCTTTGGAAATAGCTCCCCAGTTAAAAGTACTTCGGGTCTTTGCCTTACACAAAGAATTGGATGAGACAAGTTGAAAAGAGTCCCAGAAGTTTGAAAATTGAGGAATGAAGGAATAAAGGGAAAACTGGCTGTGTAGAGCAAACTTGGGCTGGGCAGAGAAGAAAGAATAAAAGCAGAAGTGGAAGTGCACTCTGCCTCTGTGTGTAAGTGGGCTGCCATGAGGAGTCACACACGGTAGCAGGTTCCTCGTGGCATCCGGGTCCTTCCACACTGTCCCCATTTTGCTTCCAAGGAGTTCCACATACGGGGTCCTGGGAATTAATTGCCACTATCCTGGGATCTTGAAGTTGACAGGTCTTGCTTATTCTCCCAGCCAGCTCTGCCACACTCTGCCTCTTGTATCAGTGGGGGCGTCTCTCAGCACACTGCCCTCACAGCCAACCTTCTTCTGTGCAGGGTGAACTGATTACCTTCTATTACTACTGGAAGAAAACCCCAGAAGCAGCCAGCTCCCGAGCCCACCGGCGGCACCGCAGGCAGGCTGTGTTCAGGAGGATTAAGACTCGAACTGCATCCACACCGGTCAACACGCCCTCTAGACCCCCCTCCAGTGAATTCCGTAAGTGGAGCTCTGGCACCCAAAGTGTGATGGGAGACCGTGCACACACAGGGCCACATTGGTCCAGAAGGACCCGCAGGAGCTGAGGTCCCTCGCAGTCCTAGCAGTGAGGGTGGGTGTGCAGTTACATGCACGGAGCCTGACTCCAGTGTCGTGCTGGCCGCATGCGGCAAGGCTCAGTAGAGTTTCAAAAATCATTTATGCATTTAAATATTTACATCCATTTGAAATTTTTTCAAGAACATCAACATGGCCATGGTCTCAGCCTTTGGGGCCTGGGCCTGGGATGTTTCCACTCTGTGAAAGGTGCCCTGTTTGAGGCCTTGTAGCACCTGCATTGTGGTGGTTCTGTTTTTCCTTCTGCTTTACCAAATTCTTCTTCCCAGTCCCAATGCAATGTACATGGTAACTCCAGTTTACCCTGGAGACTGGTGTCTGGCTTCTGTCCTTCCTTTAAGCTAGGATATGGGTAAATGTGTGATCCAGCACTCTGGGAGCCTGAGGCAAGAGGATCATAGGTGTGAGCCCAGCAGATGTACCTCAGTGGAAAGGGCCTGGTTTCAATCCTTGGTATGGGGGGTGGGGTGGTAAAAAGCTAATAATATACAAACCCACGTGACACATAGCAGAAGTGCTTTGTCATTCTGGCCTGGCCCAGGACTCCTCGCCTGACGGTGGCCTGTGGTGGTGCACTTAGCAGCACAGGGGACCCACCTAGTGGGACTGGCTGGAGAATTCCTCAGGATGCCTTTGCCACTGTGGGGATATTTCTCCCACTCTAGATTCTCCAGTCCAGGCCCCAGTGCCTGCCCCCTTGGAATTCAGGTGTGACATCAGCCCCAAAATGTGTCAGCGTGGGGCCTTGAGTCCTGCACCTCAGGCTCGCTCTAGTGACCACGAATGAGGAACTAGAGCGGTCCTGGCTGAGCGTGACAGTCTTTTCTCAGCGTGAGACAAAATACCTGACACCCAAAGTCCAAGACAGAAAGGCTCTTTTGGCTCACAGATGGTAGAGGTTTCAGTCTGTAGTCCGCTAGCTCTGAGGCAGGGTAGCGCTGCAGAGTGGGTCACAAGAGCGGTGCTTCACTGCAAGCAGGAAGCAGCAGAGAGCAGCCTCACTCCCTTCGGTTCCTTTCAGGCCACCTGCCCTTTGGGTGATGCCGCCAAGCCCAAGGCGGCCTTCGCACTACGCATATGCAGAGCTGTGCTTTACGAGTCTGGGGTCTGATTTAGTAATCATGCACCCCTGATCCCAGCATGGAGCACCCTTAAGTCCAGCCCTCCTGAAAAGCCCTGCCTGGGAGGCTTTAGGGTAACATCCAGACACAAACCAGAAGCACCCCCTTTTCTGCTTGTGCTCACCTCATGTAGTGGACCTGAGTTCAGCCAGCGAGGATGACTTTGACAGTGAGGACAGCGAGCAGGAGCTGAAGGGCTACGCCTGCCGCCACTGCTTCACCACCAGTAAGTTGGCAGCCTGGTGCCCCTGAGGGTGGGCTGGGGGCCCACTCCCCTCTCAGGTCCCAGCGCTTCCTGCATCAGGTTGGAAGCCTGCTGGGGCAGTGGCTGACTAGAGGTTTGCCCTTTGCCTGGAAATCTTCTCCTGACTGCACCTGTGCTTAGCAGTCAGCATGGTCAGGAAGGAGATGCTCAGGCTGTGCGGCTCCTGGGGCTCCCGGGCGCTTGCCATCCCCTGCAGCTTCACAGGTCCTGGGTTGTCTGAGTCCCAAGTGCCCCTGCAAGCCCCGCGCTGCCTGGTTCCATGATACCAGCGTCCAGCATGGCCCACAGAAAGACCCTTCACCCAGCTGTCCCTGGGGAGGCAGTTTCTGAGATTGGCACCCTGTCCCTGTCCTTGCCCTCATGCAGCCTCCAAAGACTGGCACCACGGGGGCCGGGAGAACATCCTGCTCTGCACAGATTGCCGCATCCACTTCAAGAAGTACGGTGAGCTGCCACCCATTGAGAAGCCCGTGGATCCCCCGCCGTTCATGTTCAAGCCTGTCAAGGAGGAGGAGGATGGGCTCGGCGGGAAGCATAGCATGAGGACGCGGCGGAGCCGGGGCTCGGTGAGTCCTGGTCGCAGCTCTGCCCCATGCAGGCATGGCTGGAGCTGAAGGTGGCTGCTGGCTGTGGTGGATGAGCACACCGTCCCCTGTGAGGGCCTCCAGGTCCCTCAGAATCCCCTGCACTCAGTGCAAGGGGTCCAGTCACCCCTAGTGCTGTGTGTTTCTGCTGTTTGAGCCTTTGCAAGCTCTTTGGAACCTTCTCCCAGGTGTGTGCCGCAGTGTTGGACGCTCCTGGTGCGTTCCTCTGCTCAGTGCTTAGCCTTTGCATAAAGACGCTTTGTGGGTTGGAAAGGGAGCAGAGACTTGGGAGGAGGGTTCTCCATGCCTGGGCCCCTCCCTTCAGCGTGGGCCTCCCTGGCCCTTCCTGTCCTCTTCAGCCCGGCCGCTGCCCCGGGGAGGGAGGCAAGTCTGCCTTACCCCAGCCCCCGTGCCGTGCGCTGTGCTGCACCATCAGCAGCTCCAGACAATCGGCTTTCTTTTTGCTTAGTTTTGAGGAGGGGATGATCCTGTGGAATAGAGATGACTTGTGTGTCCAAGTAGGGGGTCCAGCAGACCTCTGGCCTGTCCCTGGTGTCCAGCACGTGTCCAAGACAGTGCCTGAGATGGGTGCTTTGGGTTTGAGAATGGCTCCTTGGTGTTGCATGAGCTGCTTAGTTCCCGTCGTCCCCCACCATAAGGACTTGCTGTGAAGCTTCCATTGGGGGCTGGGCTTGGGTGGTGCACATGGGGCTGGGAATCCAGCCTCAGCAGCCTCCGGTTTGGGGTTAGATGTCTACACTACGTAGCGGTCGAAAGAAGCAGCCTACCAGCCCTGATGGCCGTGCCTCACCCATCAATGAAGACATCCGCTCTAGTGGCCGCAACTCGCCCAGCGCTGCGAGCACCTCCAGCAATGACAGCAAAGCGGAGACAGTGAAGAAGTCCGCCAAGGTCAGAGGCTGGGGAGCGGGAGCTGCCCGAGGCGAAGGCTCCCTCAGGAGCCAGCCTTGGAGCTGGCCTAGAGAGAGGAGGTGTCGCTTGGGGATGCCTGTGCCTCAAGCTTCCGAGGGGTGAGGGTGGCTGGGAAGGCTGAAGTCACACACGTCCTGCTGTCCTGGCCCTCCCCACAGAAGGTGAAGGAGGAGGCCTCATCCCCTCTCAAGAGCACCAAGCGCCAGCGGGAGAAGGTAGCTTCCGACACAGAGGAAGTTGACAGGGCCAGTTCCAAAAAGACAAAAACTCAGGTGAGCCAGCCCGCACCTGGGTCCTTTCTCCCCACCCCAGGAGCTTGGGCCCAGCCTGCACAGGGACAGCAGGCGCTGAGGGCGCTTCTCCCTTCTCTGGCCCCAGGAGATCAGCCGGCCCAACTCGCCCTCCGAAGGGGAGGGCGAGAGCTCCGATAGTCGCAGCCTCAATGACGAGGGGAGCAGCGACCCCAAAGACATCGACCAGGACAACCGCAGCACGTCCCCCAGCATCCCCAGCCCCCAGGACAATGAGAGCGACTCGGACTCATCCGCTCAGCAGCAGCTGCTGCAGGCCCAGCCTCCAGCCTTGCAGGCACCCGGTGGAGCTGCCCCGGCTCCTGCAGCAGCCCCGCCAGGAACAGCCCAGCTCCCCACCCCAGGACCCACACCTTCTGCTGCAGTCCCTCCACAGGGCTCCCCAGCAGCTGGACAGCCCCCAAGCCAGCCTCAAGCTCCCCAGGCACCGGCCACCCACACCCACATCCAGCAGGCACCCGCGCTGCATCCCCCACGGCTGCCTTCTCCACACCCCCCACTGCAGCCACTGAATGGGCCTCCTGGGCAGCTCCCCCTGCACAGCCAGGGCCCACCAGGGGCACTTGGCTTGCAGGCTGGGCAGCTGCTGCAGCACCCTGGTCCCCCGCAGCCCTTCGGCCTCCCTCCCCAGGCTGCCCAGGCACAGGCACCACTGGGTGCTGCCCCGGCTGCAGCTCACCCTCACAACACACTGCAGCTCCCAGCCCCGCAGGCAGCACTGCAGCCCCAGCAGCCCCCCAGGGAGCAGCCCCTGCCCCCAGCTCCCCTGGCCATGCCTCACATCAAGCCACCCCCCACCACACCCATCCCCCAGCTGCCCACCCCTCAGACCCACAAGCACCCTCCACACCTCTCCGGGCCCTCGCCGTTCTCCATGAACGCCAACCTGCCGCCCCCTCCAGCCCTGAAGCCCCTCAGCTCCCTGTCCACACACCATCCACCCTCAGCCCACCCACCGCCCCTGCAGCTCATGCCGCAGAGCCAGCCCTTGCCCTCATCCCCGGCCCAGCCCCCTGGGCTGACCCAGAGCCTACAGCCCCCCACCACTGCTGCCCACCCACCTACTGGTCTCCACCAGGCACCCCCACAGGCCCCATTCACCCAGCACCCCTTTGTCCCTGGTGGTCCCCCGCCCATCACCCCGCCCACGTGTCCACCCACCTCAACCCCACCTGCAGGCCCCAGCACCTCTGCCCCACCTCCCTGCTCCACTGCCCTGTCCTCAGGGGCCAGCACGCCCGGGGCTGCTCCATGCCCGCTCCCCACTGTCCACATCAAGGAAGAGGCTCTGGATGATGCTGAGGAGCCTGAGAGCCCCCCACCCCCACCAAGAAGCCCATCCCCTGAGCCCACTGTGGTGGACACCCCCAGCCACGCCAGCCAGTCTGCCAGGTATTGGCTGCTGGGGGTCTGGGCGTGGGTGTGCACCGCAGGTATAATGGCGCCAGGCCAAGCGCCAGCAGCTGCCCAAGCATCGACGTGGCCTCTCCTAGGTTCTACAAACACCTGGACCGGGGCTACAACTCCTGTGCCCGGACAGACCTGTACTTCATGCCTCTGGCTGGGTCCAAGCTAGCCAAGAAGAGGGAGGAGGCCATCGAGAAGGCCAAGCGGGAGGCGGAGCAGAAGGCTC
Organism: Capromys pilorides; assembly: GCA_004027915.1. NCBI lineage: Eukaryota > Metazoa > Chordata > Mammalia > Rodentia > Capromyidae > Capromys > Capromys pilorides. The sequence goes on from PVKN010006582.1 coordinate 18,687, forward strand.
GAGAGGAGCGGGAGCGGGAGAAAGAGAAGGAGAAGGAGCGAGAGCGGGAGCGAGAGCGGGAACGGGAGGCCGAGCGGGCAGCCGTGAGTCCCAGGGCTGGGCGGGCACAGGGTTGGCACTAGGGCATCTTCAGGACAGACTGGTGGGTCCCAGAGCTGCTGGTGGACCTGGCACTGATTGAGCATCTGCCTGCTTTGTGGGAAAGGACATCCTTCCCTGAAGCTGCGCAACATGGCAGGGAGGCGAGGTGGCACACGGGGGACCTGCTCTAGCAGTGCTTGGGGCATGCAGCAGGCTTCTGAGCCTCAGGCTTACTCCTGACCCTATCCGTATTGCTCACAGATGGGACTGTCCTGGTACCAGGCCGAGGCTGGGCCTTGGTCTCCCTCCTGGAGGAGGGACCCTGCCCCAGTGCAGGATGGGAGCAGGGCAGGACCCGTGTGCAGGCCTTGACCCACACAGCCCTCCTCCCCTTTCCTCCAGCAGAAAGCATCCAGCTCTGCACACGAAGGCCGCCTTAGTGACCCTCAGCTCAGTGGTCCTGGCCACATGCGGCCCTCCTTTGAGCCCCCTCCAACCACGATCGCTGCTGTGCCCCCCTACATCGGGCCTGACACCCCGGCTCTGCGGACACTGAGCGAGTACGCTCGGCCCCACGTCATGTCTCCCACCAACCGCAACCACCCTTTCTACATGCCCCTGAACCCCACTGACCCCCTACTGGCCTACCACATGCCTGGCCTCTACAATGTGGACCCCACCATCCGGGAGAGGGAGCTCCGGGAGCGCGAGATCCGCGAGCGGGAGATCCGGGAGCGGGAGCTGCGAGAGCGCATGAAGCCGGGCTTCGAGGTGAAGCCCCCGGAGCTGGACCCCCTGCACCCAGCCACCAACCCCATGGAGCACTTCGCCCGGCACAGTGCCCTCACTATCCCCCCCTCGGCTGGCCCCCACCCGTTCGCCTCTTTCCATCCCGGTCTGAACCCTTTGGAGCGGGAGAGACTGGCCTTGGCAGGCCCCCAGCTGCGGCCCGAAATGAGTTACCCGGACAGACTGGCAGCCGAGCGCATCCACGCGGAGCGCATGGCGTCGCTCACCAGCGACCCGCTCGCGCGGCTGCAGATGTTCAATGTGACTCCGCACCACCACCAGCACTCCCACATCCACTCCCACCTCCACCTCCACCAGCAGGACCCCCTCCACCAAGGTGGGTGCGCGGATCCCTCACAGCACCGGGTGCTGCTTCAGCGCAGGCGGCTCTGGGTGTGGCTGGGCTCAGGAGCTCCTGCTGAATCAGAAAGCTGCGTGCAGCAGATCCCCCCAGAGGCCAGGCTCCCGGACTGGGTACAGGCACAGGGTCGTTGTCAGGGCTCCCCAGGCAGAAGGCCTCGTGGCCTTTAGAGTGAGGGACAGCTCAGCACAGCGCTGGGCCACCCAGGGAGGCTGGGGCCGTTGGGTCGCAGAGCAGCCACCTGGGCTCCACCATCCTGGGCAGGCCCGCTGTGGTGCAGGTGTTGGGTGAGGGGCTACTCAGGAGGAAGGAAGGCCGCAGCTGGGGTGGCCCCATCTCACTCCCAAAGACCTCACGGGTGCTGGGAAGGCCAGGGCCACAGCCAGGTAAGGTGCTTGTTGTGGCCAGCTTGGGTGAAGGGCCCGTCCCAGTCGCCCCGCGTGAGAGATGCTGAGAAGGCCACAGCGTGCGCTGCCAGCATCTGGTCTCCTTCCTTTCTAGGCTCAGCAGGCCCAGTTCACCCCTTGGTTGACCCCCTGACTGCGGGTCCCCACCTGGCTCGCTTCCCCTACCCGCCTGGCACCCTCCCTAGCCCTCTGCTGGGCCAGCCCCCCCACGAGCACGAGATGCTGCGCCACCCTGTCTTTGGTGAGTCACAGGAGGGCCAGCAGGGCCCACTGGGCCCATTGGCCCTGGGCTTTCATGAGCAATTAAGTACTGGGCGAGTGGGTTTGCACCCTCTTTGTGCCCAGGTGTTTGTGGAGGTCGAGGCAGGCTTGGGGCGAAGGCAGTCGCAGGTGCATGGGCTTGGTTGTGGTCAGGGGGGCACTAGTGCACCTGCTCCCCTGGGTGACGTGGTCTGCCAGGGCAGCTCTGTCCTGAACTTGGAAGGTGTTCTCTCTGGAGGTTGGGCAGGGCCGCTCTGACCATCCCTGGCTAGCAGCATGTGGCTGCCGGGCAGGTGTTCTGGGCTCTGTGCTGGTCACTGAATGCCAGCTTCGTCCCAGCCACTTTGGCTGTTTGTGCTTGATAGGAACCCCCTACCCCCGAGACCTGCCTGGGGCCATCCCTCCCCCCATGTCGGCAGCCCACCAGCTGCAGGCCATGCACGCCCAGTCAGCTGAGCTGCAGAGACTGGCCATGGAGCAGCAGTGGCTGCACGGACATCCCCACATGCACGGGGGCCACCTACCAAGCCAGGAGGATTATTACAGGTAAAGGGGGGGGAGGGTGCGGGACCAGTGAAAGCCCGGGCCATCCAGCATGCCTGTCACTTACCTGGCCTGATGCCTGATCTTGTCTTTTTCTTCTTTTCAGCCGACTGAAGAAAGAAGGTGACAAGCAATTATAAGTTATTTATTTGTTAATGCTGGCTGTGGAAACCCCAATTCTTGGGGGGAGAAACAGGACTTTTTACATACATTAAGAGCTGCAAAAGCAAAAAGAATATCTTCTAAAGATTTCTTTATATATTTAAAAACCCCACAACTAAAAATGTATCACATCATAGTGTTTGTTTGTTGAGAGGAATTCCCGAGACTGGCTTGGGCCTCCCTGCATGACTCCCCAGAAACGTAGTGAGTCCCGGACTGGGCTGGACATCCGGACCCCCGTGAGTGTGGTGGCTTCACCTCCTCTCCTTGACCCCTCCGCAGGTGTAGGACCTGTCCCACCCTCACTGTGTGCAGACACGCTGAGTCGTGTGGCTCCGGCCCACGAGTGTGCAGATGGCAGCATATGAGTTTGCAATCCAAGAGCTATAATTTTTAAAAGAATCTTTTATTTTAATACATTGTAGGAAATCTTCATAATTTGAGAAAGTTCTGCAGCATGGCTTTTTATGTCTGTAAATAAATAATTTTAGAACAGCCTTCTTCTTCCACAAACTACTGTTCTATTTTTTCCAGCCATGTCACTAATTATGGATTCCTACCAGCTATTGACAGAATACAGAGTTGATTTTTTAATAAAAAGCTATATATAATTATCCCTTTAATTAAAGGGAGCCGATGGGTGTTACTAATTACAAGCAGGCAGGAGCTTGGGACTAGGTAGGTTCGGTGACAGCACGCGGGCTGGCAGGGCCGCCGTGGTGAACGCTTCCATGCTGCCATCACGTGCGCTGGGCTGTGGCGCACACCTGTGAGTGTGAGCCCCTTCCGCCGTGCGCAGGTGTGTGGAGGTCCCTGCTGCCGCCGTGTCCTGTCTCGTGGGACAGAAAGCGCATATTTTTGTGTGCCTGATAACAGATTTCCTTACAGAGTTCTATGCACACACATTTGATTGTTCTGAATAAATTGCCTTTTTAATATTCTGAAATCTCATGAACAGTCAAGAAAATGACTCCATACAGATAACTCAGCCCAGGAAAGACCTAGGACACAGGCTTGCCAAAGGAATTGGAAACCTGCCCCCCGTGCATGGCACCTTTCGGATCTCCCTGTGGTGCAGACGGGACCCGAGGTTCACGGTGTGGGTGGTGCCTGCACCCTTGGCCCCGAGGCAGGTGCAGACGCAGTGACCCACACTGGACTGGTGAGCCACTTGAGTCCCAAGCGGCCTCCTAGAGCTGGGACCAGGAGCCCAGCCACAAACCCCCTGGCGAGGAGCAGAGCCTGCCGCCCCAGGAACCAGGAGCTTTCCAAAGCCGTGACAGGCACGCCAGCAGCTCTTGAAGCTCCTCCTGTCCTCTTAGACTCCCCAGAGCCCCTTCTGTGACCCCACGTGTGGGTTGGTGGACAGGATGGGGTCTGGGGTCCAGGCCCCAGGTGCAGGTAGAGGACAGGGTTGTCCTGGACCCCGGCGGGCGTGCGCTCGGCCCCGGGCTCGAGACCAACCTGCGGCACAGCACTCTCCAGTTTATCAACCACATTGGTTTCGGTTGGGACAGATAGGATTGTTCTGTTGTTGAAAATGTTTGTAGTTTGGTTTTTGTTTTGTTTTTCTCTCATTCCATTTCTGCCTTAACTTTAGTTCCTTACTGGAGGCAAGTTCAGATTAACCCTCTGTCACGAAACTTCCGGCTGCCTGGGCACAGGGACATTTGTTCCTTCCAGGGGTGGTGACGAGCACCCAGCCCTCAGGCTGGCTCTGCCCATGGGACGGAGCACAGGCGCGCCTTGCCCGACCCCCGCCTCCCTGCTCGTGTTTTCTTTCCCTTTGGATAGAACCCCCATGTACCATTCAGTTGAACCTGGCCTCTGTTACCCATTTTTCCAAAGAAGAGAAAGAGTGATGGGCTCGCAGCCTGCACTGAAGCCCGTTTGCAGGTGGTGGTTCCTTGGGCTGGGGTTCTTGGGGGCTGGAAGCCCCCGGCCCGGCCCTCACGCTCCGCCCGGCCTCCTGCGGCTGAGAAGCTGGTGTTTGTTTTCCTTTGGCGTTTCCTCCTCCCGTTTGAAGTTTGGTTTTGCTTTCTGTGTCCTGTACGTGTCTTGCTCCATGTCGTCAAGGTTGAGCTTCACTTCTCACTGCAGCAGAGCAGAGTGTCCGTTCTGATTTGCTACGTTTCTATATATCTTGAAGCTAAATGTATATATGAGTAGTTTGCCAGAGATAACACAGTGTAAACAGTAGACACCCAGAATCGTGACTTCTGTGTTCTCTCCATTTGAGTATTTTGTAATTTTTTTGAAATATTTGTGGACATAAATAAAACCAAGCTACACTACTACTACGCCTGTGTGGGCCAGGCTGTCTTGTTCTGGGGGTGTGGGGGGAGCCCTGAGCTTCCAAGAAGAGCAGCAGAGACCTCACTGTGCTGTCTGGGCAGTACGTGCTGCCCTGGCCAGCTTAGGACGGTGGCCTTCAGGTCCCGCTGGGCTCCAGAGTAGCCTGTGTCACTGAGGGGCCCTGCCAGGGCGGCGCTACAGTCTGTGAGGCATGGCTGTGACCACCAGGGGGCGGGAGTCCCCAAGCGGATGATGCCTCATCACCAGCCCTGGGTGTTGCGAGAGGCGGTGGTGGGTGAACGGCCCTCCATGGGGCCACGGTCTGCTCTGAAGGGGAAGGTGGGGGACTAGGTGCTGCCCAGTCAGCATGGCCACGTGTGTCTGTGGCCAGGGCCACTCCTGCGTCCTAGGCGGCAGGCGACTGGAGGTAACCAGGACCTGGGATACAGGAGAGTCGGGGCAGGCACCGCTGCTGGGCTTGCCGGGCTGCAGTGGCACAGCAGTTCCCGGCCAAGTAGTCAGACTGGGTCCCATTGCCACAGGATGGCCCCTAGGAACGCTGACGGACTGTCCCACCGCTGGGAACATACCCAAGGAAGTGACATCAGTGTCAGAGACTCCCCCACCCCTACCCCCGGGACCTGCAGCAGTGTCACCATGTCCACACTGGAGAATCCCAGCATGCACTGCCAGAGGAATGGGGGCGCCCTAAGTAAAGCACAGTAAGACAAGCACTGATGTTCTAAGCTGTTGAGTAGGGCCTCCATAAAGTACAGAGAGACTCCCCGGAGAATAGAGGGAGCCAGGACAGGACAGTTCGTCCCTGAGGGTTCTTGGTTCATAGGATATATCTTCAAATACCCAGCAGAGTTCAAAGGTTCCCAACACAGGAATGACTGCCCCATCCTCATTGGACGTGAGCCTCGGGGCCAGTGCTCGCCTCTGTGCCTTTCCCTTGTTCTGGGAACAGAGCCCTTCTGGCTCTGCCCTGTGGGGAAAGGGAGCGGTGTGAGAGCCTGAGCACAATTCCACAGCACACCCAGCAGGGACCGACACCCACCCCACAGGCACAAAGTCCCAAGCGTTTCAGCCCTCCAGGGTCCGTCTGCATCGGGGCTGTGCAGTGGTTGGCACCGCTCCTGACGAGGTGAGCCATGGTCAGGGCCTTGCGCGGGAACCTCTGCCTACAGGGTCGTCCCCGGCTCAGGCCTGGCTGAATCAGGTGGGACCTGTTACTCAGACGCCTGGCTGCTGGGCCTGCAGGCCCTCAGACCAGGCCAACACCCATCCTGCCCTGAAGTACAGAGATGCGAGGAGACTCTGGCCCTGGCATCTCTGCTCAGGGAGACCGAGAGGCAGGTGGCCGTGCAGGGAGTCATGGTTTCAGCATAGCCGGTGGGGAGCTGGGCACAGCTGCAGGGGAGCGCACAGTCCCAGGAGCCCCCTGAAGGGCTTTGGCCCACAGCTTGTGGGACGCCGCCAGTTCCTCCCGTTCCTCTCACGGGGTGCTGCTCCACTCCTTGGGGTCTCAGACCTGAGGCTCCTGAGGCTCCTGCTGACTGGGTTGACAGCCGCCCCGGGAGCTCTGGCAGCCCCGGTTCTGGGCCTGGGTCTCTGCTCCAGCACCTCTGCCCAAGGTGGCCAAGTTAGCAGCTGCACCAGCAGTGGCAGTTGTGTCCTTTGGACACACTGGGCTGAGCCACAGAAACCGTCCCTGTGTCCTGCAAGCTCGCTCTGTGTGGGACTCCTACCCCCACCTGGGCTCCTCATTACTGGACCGAATTCCCTTGGGGAGACACCTGCTCCATGTACTTAGCTGAGTGAATGGGTCTTTGGGCAGACGGGGGTGGATGGCTGTGCCCTACAGAAGGTGGCCCTGGGTGCCCAGTGCAGAGGGTGCCCAGTGCCGTGGGACCAGAGTGGGTCCTTTCACCCAGTCCTTCCAGGTCTCACACTGTCACCTCCCCTGCCTCTCTGCTGCCCCTTCCCGGGCCCTGGTGGGCATCACACCCGGGAGCTGAGGCATCTGCTTCGCAGGGTGGCCCTGGGCGTGGCAGGGTACAAATGCCATGGGGAATGAGACCTGGAGCCAGGACGTTGAGGTAGTCCTGGAAGACCTGTGCCGGGGAAGGAGGACTCCTGAGGCCGCTGAGCTGTTCGAGAGAAGGTTTCTGAGAGCCTCCCTTTTCATTCCCAGGTCCCATCTGCTCTTTCCAGCTGGACACGGCCGATGGCTCCACTGCAGAATGGGGCTCACTCCTGGTCCTGGCCACCAGGTGGCAGTGGTGACCATGGATGACTGACCCAGAGAGCCCTGGTGCCACGGGGGAGGGTGGCTCTGACAAGGAGCACCAAAGGGCAAAGTAGACAAGGTGGCAGCTGAGCAGGGCTGGGAATGCGGCAGAAAAGGGGTATACAGGAGACAGGGACAGTGGCCACGGGCGGGGCCCAAGCTCCACACTGGGGGCAGCGGAGGTTCCGCCTGGAGGGGAGGCCCCTCTGTGCTGGCTCTTGTGCAGCTTGCACTCAGCAAAAACTCACTGAGCGGAGGCACCCGGATCTCACCCAATGGCCACGTCCAAGGACCCACCCAGGGTGCTGCCTCATGTCCGTGCTGCCTGGACAGTGCCCGCCTCAGCCCCCACCCCCTTGGGCCCTCTGGGCAGTGCCCAGTGCTGGTGCCACCCACCCTGCCCCCAGTGTGGCCGGGCTCCGACAAGCTGCTGCAGAGCGGTGGGGCTGGGCTGTGGGCTTCACAGTGGCGGTGCCAGACACTGGGCAAAGGCAGTCTCGGCCAGCGGGCGCGGGTGAGCTCCCTCTCCCTTGGCTGCTGTGGGCCCAGGGGCCCGGCTTGTCCAGGGCTACACCTGTGGGGCAGGGGCCCCTGTTGGGGAACCTCACAGCCTCACGTTCATCCTGGGGCACTCAGCACGTTTCTGCAGCCTGTTCTGCCGGCTCTGAGCCAAGCCCGCGAACCGGGACAAGCGGGTCTGTGAAATGGGACTGACACCTCTGCTGCATGCCAAGGAGGACGGAGCTGGATGGACGAAGCTGCAGGCCTCGTGTGGGCCAGGCCAGCCCAGGTGGCCAGGTGGCTTTCCTGGGCTGTCCCCCAGTGGTGGGCACAGGCAGATTCCTGGGCAAAAGGCCGCGGCTACCGCTGACAAGTGGAGAAGCAATGTCCTTTATTTCCCAAGCTCTGGGGAGAGCTCCCAAGTCTGACAGCAGGAATGGCCTGGAACCACCGGGAGGCTGGGGCCAGGGCCACAGGGAGCACACACCTGACTGGTCAGGGAGGCGTGGCAGGACCAAACCTCCGGGGATCTGAAGGGTTGCCGCGCTGTACCGAGAGGGGCCAGGGGTGTGCACGGTCACAGAGGGGGCCTCTGACTGGCAGCTGTGGCCCGCAGGGGAGGTGGCCGTAGTGGACCATGGAGGCTGTGGCTCCTGCCAGCATCCCTCTAGCTGGTCACAGCACCGGCCCATGAGCTGGTCCCAGTGGAGCTGGTGGTGGGCTCCAGACTGCTGGGGCTGCTGTGCGGGGATGTCTCTCTGATCCCCAAGCAGGGGACTGTGCCCGGAGGCGTGGGGGCTGCAGAGCCACAAGAGGCCAGGTTCCCTGCACGAGGTGCACTGGGGACCCAGATAGCAGGAAGGAGCCTCAGGGGCTCCCATGATGGAAGGGATCAGAGGCCACCTGCTGCAGGGATTCCAGGGTCCCAGCCTGCAAGGCAGAGCCCTGGGGCCTGCCAAGCAGAGAGGCATGCAGGGGTGGGTACGGCCAGGCCCATCCAGCCTCAGGGCCTGCCCGGAGCAGCGCACCCCTCCCCAGGCTAAGGCCTGCTGTGGCCCCTCAAGTGTTATCAGGACAGTGCCCTTGAGGGACAGCTGCACCCCACAGCTGAGCCTAGCTCAGCAGCCTTCACCCCTGCTGGTCCTGCCTGGCACCTATCTGCCTCTCCTCCTCCCATAGCTTCCACAGGGTGGGCCCCCAAACCTGCCACACCCACGGGCACAGGCTGACACTTTCCTTGCAAATGGATGGGACAGTGGGTCTCCAGCTCCCCAGCAACCTCACTTCCTCCGTGAGGCCCCATCTCTTAAGGTCCCCCACCTCTCACTTGCACCAGGGGCTGAGAGCAAGCTTTCAACATACGGGCCTTTGAGAGATTCAGTTCCAAACTACAGCAGGTAGGAGGGAGAGCAGGAAGGAGGGAGGGAGAGAGGGAAGGTGGGAGGGAGGGAGGGAGAGAAGGGGAGGGCTGAACAGATAGGTAAGTGAATGGAAGGAAGGACTGATGGGTGGGTAGTGGATGGATGCATGGGTGGATGAATGAATTGATGGATAAAAAGGGGCGGATGAGTAAGTGGATCGATGATAGGTGGTTGGGTGATGGATGGATGGATGGATGGATGACTGCACGGATGGATGGATGGATGGATGGATGGATGGATGGATGGATGGATGGATCAATAGGCAGATAAGTGGATGGAAGGAAGGATGGATAGATAGATGGGTGATTGGGAAAATGGGGTGATGTGTGTGTTGATGGGCAAAAGGATGGATGAAGGTTGGATGGGTGAATGGATGGACAGAAGATAAATGTGCGGACGAGTACATGAGTGACAAACCCTACACTGTGACCCT
>PVKN010006583.1:0-28223 GCA_004027915.1 Capromys pilorides
TTATCTTACCTATCCTGCCCAGACAACATGCTTCTAAGTTATCTTTGTGTCTCTAGCGCTTAGCATAGTGTCCAGTATGAAGTACATGCTCAGTAAGTGTGTCAAATTCAGTAGTGAATAAATTAGAATTTATTCTAATCAATGCTATTTTCTGAAAGAAAGATCCTACCAAACAGTAGTTCTTTTTCTATCATATTAGAGGCTCAGATTATTCCATTTCTCTGAATTTAATTTGAAAAATATAACAAGCTTGTTTGAATTATGCCTCCACTGTACATAGACAATCCTACATTCCAAGGAAGATTTCTGCCAAGTGAGTAGTTTTTTTTTCAAAAAGCAGATTTCACTTCAGAAAACTGAATTCCAAAAGATTGCATCAGCGCTTCCAAAACAATTTTTAAATATGTCACGCTTTCCCACAGGAAATACAGGAGTCAGTTCCAATAGAAACAATGGAAACCCTCAAAAGATCAAGATGTATAAAAAGAAAACTTCATCTTATTGCTGCATAAGATTAATAAATGTTTAATCTCTGTATAAAAATTCTGAATACATTTGTGCACACTGACATTAATTGTACTGTTTTATTCCTATCACAACCTATACTGGAATTTCATATTTAAAATGCTATCTTTTATTGTCCTAGTTCATAGAGTATTTTGCTACAGAAATTTCAATTTAGCTGATATGTAAACGTCTTCTTTGTGCCAGATACTGCACTAGAGGCCCCAAGAGGCTTTAGAACAGGACACACGAAGGCCTCACGCTGACACCTCCCCTGCAGAAACAGACACAGATGTTCTCTTTTAAATCCACTTCTGCTGTCTCTACTGTTCACAGCTTGTGAGAAGAGCATTGCCGTGCTATTCTCAGTACTCCTTTTCCTATCACTCCCAGAAGGAAATTATCTTCTGGAAACAGTAGAAAAAGATCACCTCACCTCTATGCAATCTGACTCTTTGGGGATATGGCTTCGTACAACTGGCAACTGTGTAATTTGCTGGTGGAGCTGTACAAACAGTGGTGGGCAGGAGCAAAAACGAGCAGAGGGGCCAACCAGCCACATCCCTCCTGCCCTTGCCGGGCCCCAGGAGAGCCACCAGTAGGGAAAGCAAGATGTTCTTCTCTGTGTCTTGGGAGTTGATGTGATGCATTCATCTTTATTTTCACAAATAAAATAAATTATAGTTTTAATAGTATTCTTACAGCCATCATTCTCAGTGGTGCTCTAACCAAAAATAAATAAAACAGTGCATCTCTTGTACGGTTGGGCATAGGAGGCAAGGAGCAATTGAAACTTTCGGAAGACACAGTGATAAACTGTGAGCTGCACATGATCATCCAGATCTTTCAAAGGTGCAAATAAAACACACAGATCTTACAGTCATGTTCCATGCACAGCAGTAGACCTCTGTCCAGACCCATGGAAAGTACAAAGCAAGAGAGACACTAGTGCAAACCGTGGGCTCTGGATGATAATCCAGTGTCAGCACAGATTCCCACTGTGAGGAACAGATCACTCTTCTGGAGGAAGTGGATGATGGAGTTGCTATTCATGGAGGAGCAGGTAGTATGTGAGAAAGCTCTGCCCCTTCCTCTCAATTTTGCTGTAAAGCTTAAATTGTGCTAAAAAATAAAATTTACTTAAAAACTACATTGACCTTTAGGGAAGTTTTCTTTGAACAGATTCTTACAGAGGAACAGCAGCCCTAAAGTCTAATGTTCACACAGAAGACTAGAGTAGAATTAGTTCATTTATATTTCTTACATTGATATAATAACCACCAGAAGAATAAATACAGAAAAGTACCACCTATACTCATATAAAAGCTGAAAATGCTCAGTCACAAAATAAATTGGAAGACATGGGTATTGTTTACCTAAGCAGTTAGGTAATTCTTCTTTGTAACTTTTCAAAAATAAAACAGCAAAGAACAACAATGTTCATGTCCTCTGAGAACAACAAGCTTTTCTTTAAAGTATTTCACTGAGGGTGGGCCAGATAGATAGATCAGAGGATTAAAGCACCTGCTTAAGGGGTCCATCCCCAGTGTGCCGTGCCAGTCCCACCCCCAGGGTACCCTGAGGGGGCAATTGAGACTAGGTGTGGTGGCATGCACCTGTAATCCCAGCACTTGGGAGGCTGAAAACAGGAGAATCACTATGAGTCCTATCTGTGTAGTGAGACCCTATAGACCCTGGACTAAATACATTTTAAAAAATTAAAAAATAATGTACCTCACTGGAGGAAGCTAAGGATGTGGACAAAGTGGACAAAGAGACATCAAATTGTTTTTACATTTTTTTCAATAAAGATGGCTTTTCCATTTTGTGTTAATATCTCTACACATACATATATGCACAGCTTCTCCTGGGTGGAGCTATAATATGTTACTACACTTGCAAGAGGGGATAATTTGCTGCCCCAAAGGAGCTCTTGAAATAGCAAGAGTGTGTTACAAGATGTGACCTAAAAGATGGGACTCCATCTGGTTGCCCTAAGTATAATGGTTGCCTCAGAGAAATCACCATAAATAGCTTTAACAGAGACCAAGTATGTCCCTTTCAATACAGTGTTTTATCACCAACCAAGGGAATTTAGCAGGGTGAAGGGAGAGGGAGGAGTGAAGTCATTCCAGCAGGGCATGGTTCATAACTCTTTTATTAGGACCAACAGGTCGAGGTCTTTAATAGCTACATGATGAAAAGCTGAAGTCATTTCACAGCCACATTCAAAGAATAAAAGTAGAGAAAACGGAGAAAGAAGAAAGGTAGTTTTTTCAAAGGTTGGAGAGAAGTGAGAGGGCTTAGTTAGAAGGTAATTTGGAGAAGTGGAGATGCTGGTTACATGAGCTTTCTATGTTTAGTCAGAATATACTTTGGCTGGGAAAAATCATAACTGAAATTTCCTGAGTGGTACTCTGTACTATTCCTGATCAATTCAGAATTTTCTGACTGTTTCTAAGGAAATCGATTAAGGATACTGGTCTTGGGAGAACCAGCATGTGCTAGAAATGAAATGACAGACTTCTGTCAGAGGAGAACTGCAAGAAGCAGACATACTGGTTTGCTGCCAGTTAACAAAAAAACCACAACATTCTATCCATATGTCTGCAAAACAGGTGTCCATATTTAAGAATTAGTTATTTAAGTAGTACCAAGAGGCCACACGACATAGAAAGGACAAAAGATACCTTAGTAGAAGGTACATCTCACTCTATTTCTGAGGAGATGGGGGAAACCCTGCCAATAAAACTCAGTTGATTGAACTGTTGCAAAATGTTAAAAGGAAGATTAGACATCATGTCGGTGATGTGGAGAGTCAACTCAGTCGCTGACGTTTCTCCTTGACGAGATGGCAGAACAGTCATAAAGCCACTACAGCTGGAGTTCTGCTCAATACCCTTGCAGCAGCAAAACTCTCTTGCTTTGGAAAATTAATTTGTACATGGATGTGAAGACTGACAGCAGCCGCAGCACTATCTGCCTCCTTCTGTGACTCTGCTGTAACCATTCTGAATCCACTCTCCAGCGAATTCCTTACTTGTTGGATGTCTTATGGACCAAGTCATACATACCTTGATTTTTAAATGTTTTAAATTTTTAAATTTTTAATGTTGCACACAGGAAATGATGCAAAATAAATTCAGCCTTCGTATCAATAAATCCTAGGCCTCTATCTGATTTGATCTTCGAAACTATTCTTTTCAGGTCTAATTAAGTGCAAATAATGTAATTCAGAACCAGTTAAGTGTTTTGCCTGCTGCAGTCTCACCATTGTTATAACGCAAGAGCCAACTGCCACCCTCTTCAGCACACTACAGCATGTAAACAACTCAAACCCTACCTCAGATGATTGACTGAGCCACTAAAGGCATCAAAATCCTATAATTGAGCTGTCTAAAAAAATATCAAACGCCCACGGATATGGGGAGAAAAGAACTCAAACCTATCTCATCAAAAATAAACCCTGTTTAATTGGGATCAACAGCTTCCTTCTTTGTCTCACTCACCTTGTCAAATGGCATGAACTCCTATCTCTGCCTTGCCCCAGTAGAATGTTCTGATTTAATGAAGGGCCAGCACTTGGCCAGTGCTTCGTGCACTCTCTTTACTTCTTACTCTTGACACATTGCTCTGACACCATTTGCTTCTTTGGTCTGTGTAAGTAAACCTGCATTTGTTAAATAAAATTACTGAACCCTCATTTGTTGAATAACAAGTTAACAAGAGTCTCTGACCTCTACCACATCTGACATTTTTCCCTCTGGGTCATCTTGCTGTCCTTCATTATGGATGTCAACTATAATTTATCTCTTTTGCTAAAGCCACAGGAAACTAGGTCCCCCTGAAGCCAGCTGCAGCATCCTGAACCGACTGCAGCTGTAATAAATTGCTGCCCACCATCCACACACTTCCAGCTTCGTCCCCTCCTCTCCTTTGAGCTGCCAGTCATCGCAAAAGCTCTTCAACTATCTGTATGTTTCTACTTACAATAAAGTCATCACAGCGAATGTCGCTTTTGTTAAAGGAAAGCCACACGGTTACAACTGGGTTTGATTATGACAGCCTTTGGTGGGTGTTCCTCTTCCTTATCAGGGGCAGGAGGAAAGGTTGTAGGTGGTGGAAATGTTCTCTACCTTGTCTGAGCTGGCAGTTCCTTGAATATATGCATTTGTCAATTCTCAACAAACTCTACATTTATAATAATTATAAAAAGATAACTATAGATGATAGACAGACAATGAAATGAAGCATGCACTAACTGCAAAAATTAACTACTCATACAAATGGAAAATATGCCCAATTTTATAATTGTATACCCAGAATCAAATTACCCAAACTTAATATAATTTAGAGTTTTTATTTCATTCACAGGGAGTTAATGCAAAATTCCAAAGGTTGGCATATCATCTAAGCCCTGCCAAGTGTTTGAGCAAGCAACAGAAGTTATTACTTTGACACAGGTCTAGAAAAGCAAGCAGTTCAATTTTCCCTGTATACACACTGCTGGAGGCAAGAAACTTGGTTTCCACAGAGAATTTCAAAGAATCAGCATCCTCTATGATTCTCTCTGTGTGTACCATGTTAAATGATTGTGTTTATGCAAAACGTGGCTAGGTTTGGAGAAATTCCAAACGTAAGAGGAACAAGAAGGCTTGGGCCAAAAGATGATTTAAAATATATGTGAAGAAAAATCTCAAATATGATGTTTATAGAGCAAAATGACATTTGTTTTCTCCATCATACAAGGATATCTTGAAGGTGAACTTAAGCTCAGCTGCTGCTTGCAAGTCAAAATAATTCTTTCATTTTTACCTGACAAAACAGACAAAAGGGAGAAAACAAGGTTACAAGGTGGTGTGCCTACCAAGTGAGAATGCACAAAGGAATCCCATTGTTGTCAAATGTGTAAGTTATATCAATCACATGGATTAGAAGTAATGGACACAATTAAACACAGTACAAGAAAAGCACAATTTTTCTTTGACAAGGTTGGATTGTTCAATATAAACCTTGGGGAGGACTGCTACAATCAGGAAGAAGAGAATCTGAAATGTATTCAATTTCTGAATATAAATATTACAAAGCAAAGCATGCCTTGAACTACCCTGAGTGTGATCAGTCCTTGGTTATCCAAATCAGTGATGTACAAGAATGGCAAATGAATTCCAAAACAGTAGACAGTTAAGAAACAAGTAATTTTTGTAATGTATTTGGTTGTTGTAGAGTCTCACTACAGAGCTCAGACTAGTGATGATCCTCCTGCTTTCAGCCACCCCAGTGCTGGGATTACAGGCATACACCACTATGCCCGGTGTCTAGCAGACTCAACCTGACCTAGGGGCAGAGCTGGTGCAGCGTGTGGTGCCAGGGATCAAACCACGGTCTCTGAGCTTGCCTAAGCTTGCCTAAGCTTGCCTAAGCAAGTGCTATAGTCTGCTGAGTTATCCCACTGGCCCAACAAGTAATAATTTTAAACTCCCGCCACACACATAAACACACACACGCACACACACACACACGTGCATGTATGAGTGGGCACATGCTCACACTTTTACCCTCCCTTGGTCCTCACATTCTTCACACTCCAGCCTATTGTTCACAATGTGGATTCTAGCTGAAAGCTTGGCTGGAAGAAACCAGGCAACAAAACTGTCATGTGTGCGCCATGAAAATTCTCACCATATGGTTAATTCGATGGATGTTGACAAATGACTTTAAAGTAACTCATAGAGAAACACATTATTCCTTGAAAATGATGCTCCTTTGCTCAGACGAGCTAACACAATATAATATTTATTTAGATCTGACAAGCTGACAACTTTTCAGCTGGAAATTAGAAGACATTTCTAAATTAGCTACTCTGAGACTTCAGCAGGACAATTTTTGACCATTCAAGGAATAAATCAAGTCAATCAGTCTAAGAGCATCAATCTAATCAAGTAAACTATGTCTTTTCAAAGGCTTTTAAACATGTTTCCATATGACAGCATTTAAACTTTTGAATGCTGAGACACTTAGAAATATGTAGCTTTCTTCATATCACCTTCAACTGATTAACTTGTATACCCAGACTGTGGTACATGGCATATCAATATATGCCACACATGGTACACAGTACCCTTTGTCCATCAACCCATTCAACCCTCACTACAACTCCGTAAGGTAGGTATTAATATACCATCATGTAACTGACAGAATAGTTGTAGTAGATAATGGACAAAATACCTGACTAGTAAGATGTGGAGCCAAAATTCAAAGCCAGCTCTTTCTGAAACCCAAGCTCACGTAATTTCAGAAAGAAATGTTGAATTTCAGTGTCCCTTACAGCACCTATATAATTAGGACAATAAGAACACTTCAAGCTTAAATCTTATATACACCAAGAAGAAATTGTCATACCCTGCATAATTTTTTACTTGAGAAGCAAGGGTATCAAAAGTGATTAAGAACCCAGGACATATGATCTGATCACCTGATTGCAAAACTCTGCCTGTCGTTCACTAGCTGTGTGAACTTAGGCAAGTCACTTAACTGCTTCTGTGAAATCGAGATTATAATACTAGCTAGCACATAAGGTTTTATAAGAGCTATATGTGTGCATGTGACATTAGTGTTATATCTTTTCTAAAAGGATTTCGTCTTCTCAGAAGCCTACTCAGCTCCTGAGGGGAATCTATTTATAATTTCAAGATAGTGAGGGTATAGGATATTAGACAAAATTTTCCATGAGTAGATAATAGTTTAAAGTGCTGAGTTCTGGAGGTAGCTCAGCAGTTGAAGACTTGCTTAGCAAGTCTGAGGCCTAGGTTTCAATCCCCAGCACCACACACGCACGCACACATGCACACACATACGCACGCACACACATATGCCAAGAATTATGAGGATTTGAAGGCTTATATGTATATATTCGTAAGTACTTCTCCATGTTTTTTTACTTTCCTATAATAAAATATGTCTTAATATTTTAAATAAAATACTTAAAATTAGACCTAGAATACAGCAAATATATGTAATAATAGTTATTGTGGCAAAAGTTCCATTTCATGGATTCATTTTCATTCTACTTCATTTAGTTCCTTTTTATTCATAAGGAAAAGCAAATAATAAGATTTATTTTCTGCAGCTCCAGCTAGCTTAGAATGAAAAGCTCTGAAGCCATCCAAGTAACTGTTATCAAAGAAAATAGAAGAATAGTCAGTCACCCAGGTGGTGCCGAGTAAAGAATCTGGTATGGTGTCCAGGTCCTGTGAGCAAAGACTCTTGGTCATGAGAATAAAATTTCAAATTGACATTTATGTATATATAATCTGAGATGGCATGGTATGGTATATGAGAAAGAGAATAAAATATGGTAAATTAATTAAAATAATATAATAGCTCAAAAATATTGAGAAGATTTCATGTGTGAAATCCTGTCACAAGTGGTTTTACACTTATTACCTCATTTGCTCCACTCAGTCAATCAACTAGCCTGTGAAACAGATGTAATATTATCTGTAATTTATTGTTATGAAAATTTTGGCCAAAGAGGTTAAGTAACAAGGTATGCTACATGAGATAAAACTAGTGGCACCACTTTCTTTCCCCAGATGTAACTATCTCAGTAACTGAAAGGTTGCAAAGCTTCACTGGGCTGACAGACAGACAACGCATCCATCATGGCTCGATCGGCTCATAGGACCCAGCACAACCAAGGCAACAATCCATCTCCAGCCCTCTCGCTCTTCTCTGTGCCATCACCACAAGTTCTAGGCTTGTGCCATAGCTCCTCAACAATGTATAACCTGTGAATTGCCTAACTTGAGGTGCTCCTGAGTCATTTCCAGTGCTGTGCCCCTTTGCAGATCTCAGCGTCTCTGGGCTCCAACAATAATGATGAAACAGAAGTGATATCACCCAACTGCACCCAACCATGATAGATGTTGCCAGCAATGGCTATCAAAGCCTGGCAAAGCAGTGGCTGTTAACTGGTAGTTCCTTAGTTAGCTTCACCAAAGGAGCCCTGAGAAATTATTACTGCTCAACCCCACTCCCAGCCCCATTAAATCAGGATCTCTTGAGACAGAGCCTGGACACTGGAATTTGTTTTAAAGCTCCCTCGTTGATTCTGTTGAAGTCAGAGTTGAGCGCCTCTGAGTTAAAAGATGTCAAAACCCACTGTTACCTATGAGGGTTCAAAAGAACCCAAATAACCTAAATATTCAAGTAAACACTTCAAAACCATGTTTCCCCATGTTAGTATGCTCTGCTTCTGTTTTATTTTGCTGGTTGGGTTTTTTTTCTTTTTTTTTTCTCTCTGTTCTTGTTTGTTTTTTATTTTTTGTTTTTTTTTTAACTTTATTTATGTTATGGCTCGGCCTGCCTGGGGGATCCAACCACAGTCCCTGCAGTTGTCTAAGTTTGCCTAAGCAGGTGCTTTAGACCACTGAGCTATCTCAGCTGGCCCCTATTCTTGTTGGTTTTACTTTGCTATGTTTTGTTTGTTTTGGGTTTGTTTGTTTGTTTGTGTTTGTTTGTTTATCTATGTGTCTGTCTTAAGAGTCTCATTATGTCACCCAGGCTGGCCTGGAACTCCTGAGCTCATGCAGCCCCCCACCTCAGCTTCCTGAGTAGCTGGGGCTCACAGGCATGTGTCACCACACTGTTATTTCTGCTTATTTTGAAAATGCTAAATTCAAATTTTAATGCATAAGAATGCTACCCAAAAAGTAAAAGATTAACATACATGTTTGTGCACAAACACACATTCCATTTCATGCTGTAAGACTGAAATGTCATATTTGTATTTTTCTAGGATCAAAGAAGGAAAGGAGCATATTATTATGAGCACTTGACAAATTTCAATGCCTAGGCTGTAGGCATACTCATGCACTTGAACAAAGGAAGCAAGCATCTTAAATTCTAGTGGCTTCCTATTTAAATCGAAGAACTTTAATTTTTGTAGCAACTTCTAGATTTTTATTTTAGGCATACTTTAATATTTCATGTGTTACACAAAGAATTTAATGTATACAACTGAAAGGGGGAAAAGCAATGGTATTAAGAGATTTTAAATAAATTGAACATTCTTTTCATGTTTTTTGGATGACTTGCCTCCATAAATTCTACCTTTTGCACTATGCCATTTGTTTCCCTCAACTGTTTCTATATGGTGTAATAATTACATGCTCCATTGAGTTCCAAGGGTTAGTAAAAGGATAGGTAAGTAGAGCAAATAGAAGGAAATGTAAAGTGAAAGCTGCAGTTTGGGCTCTGTTGGTACCAAAAAGAAAAGTGTGAGCAGGAATCTCGCAGAAAGGAAGGAAGGCACCATCATTGTGTTCAGTTACATTTCACATAAAACTTCATTAGAAAATAATACACAAAAGCCTCCTTAAAAGGCTATCGTTTTCTCATTTCTCTTGCTCCTTGCATAAGCAATGCAAAATCATGAAATAATATTAGGGTAATATGTTTAAATAGCATTTTAATAGCATGTAAGAGTCAATGGCAATTCATAGTGTAAGTTTAAGATTTAAAAAAAAAGCATTGGATGATCTGTTTCATGGACCCATGGGCAATTTCAACTTGAGTACATCTTTTATAACATATCTAGTTTTGTTTTAGGACCCTACATTCTAAAATTGAGGAGGCTTTTTGAGTTTATCACTTGTGAAAGCCACTAGATGCCAACAAAACCTCAACAACCCTTACACACAGACTCAGCTTCTCGATTGCTCTCTGACCTCCTCCATTAGGAAGGTGAGAGATGGATGCTGCCAGGCCCGCCAAGAACTTCACCCACACTGTGCTCTGGGAAGCACTTTTCAATTTGTCCTTGGTATTCTCTTCCCTTCATTAAAACTTGACATGTGAAAGGAGGGGTGGGTGAGTAAGAAAAGACACACTATGATTTGTCTTGACCCCTGGCTCCTCTGTGAGGAATCCAATATTCTCCAAAAGCATTTATGCCAAATTTCTCAGTAGATTGCTGATAGGATAAGAACTTAACTTACCTCACTGCCAAACAAAAGGCTTCTGCATTGAAACAGGACAGCTCTTGCTAGAGTGGCTTGTTGCCAGGATATACACCGTCTCCAGCAGAAAATTGGTTTCAGGAACTCACCCAATGGTCCAGACACAAAATAAACCTCCCTAGCTCTGTGCAACAGGCCGTGACCACTGGGATTTACCAGTGGTCCTGCTTCATTCTACACAGCCCTGAATTACCTTCAAGTTTAAAAACCCAAACTGCTAAAGCAAATTATGCCTCAAATGCCAAAAACCAGCATTGCTTTTGGAACATTTTGTTTCTCTGGAAATTTTATTCTAAACAATTGTTCTTAGCAATAGATAGCATTCCTTAGTTAAGCCCTAGTAGAACTGGATTAAGGTACCATCTGAGAAAATATATACCATCACTACTCCAAAATTCATTTTATCACTACTGGACATGAAACATTTGACTGTAGTAAATATATAAGTTTCTCAAAGTTCTGATTCATTTTTTTTTTTACCTTTACCAAAACACAACACATGAACTTAATAGCATTTGAACATGAATAGAGAAATTCAAAATTTGGCGGTACTTTCTAAAATGGACTCCACAATTTTGAGATTTTTTTTTCAGAATTGTACTGTCAGATGCAAGTTTAGTACTCATCCTAAACCCCTTGTCACTTACTGGTTAAAAAGGAAACAGTCTGATTTTTTCAAATCATGCAACTATCTACGGACAGACTCAAGATCCAAATTCAATTTTCCTACTTCTTTATGCTTTATTCCTCTGTTCAAAGGAACATGAAAATTATGTTAAAAACTAGGTCAAAAGAACATCAGCTCTCTGACAGAAGACAGATGTTTGCATGTAATTCCAAGGAACCAGGAAGAAGCTACTGAGATCAACCATTTGTCCATTTGGAAGGAAGGAACCAACTTAAAAGATGAAGGAATTGTGAAAGAACCCCAGTCCAGCTCCAGCCCCACGAAACTATTGCATCTTTTATGTATATGCTGCTCTAAAGACAATTGGAACTATAGAATGCAAATGTACAAGTCAGATAAATGAAAACACATGCCTTCATGGAGGGAGGATCATTGCCATACTAAGGCCTCTGGTACAATTTTCTGTGACATAATTTTCTCCCTTATGATTTTTTTTTTTTTTTTTTTTTTTTTTTTTGGTGGGACCAGGGTTCAAACTCACAACCTTACACTTGCCAGGCAGGCACTTGTGCCACAGAGCTATCTGCCCGGTCCCTCTCCTTTATGATTAATAAATACCCTACTCTGGTGAAACTTTCAGGATTGTTTTTATTGTGTTTGGCAAGGTATGTTTCTGTCTTGTTGACTCCACTGAATGTTAAGTTGTTTTCTTATTGTGATTAGGAGGAAACTGCAAAATATGAGACACCCACGAACACCGGCCTGCTGGTCCTGGCCCACCCAACTCAGAACAGCTTGCTGTGGCCTCTCCTCCCAGCTGCGCACTCCATGGCTAATGAGTCTCAGTGTTTATCCTAAGCGGATCAGTAGACTAGGCCATGTGGGAATCAGGAAGAGAGTGAAATAGGCTGCTCTGCGTTGCTCACCAACTTCTCTGAGCCCAAAGAGCTAGAACACCCTCATGCAACAAGCTGCATGAAGCAAATTCATGCCTCTCAGATGGGTGGCAAGGTACAGAACAAGTCTGAAGTCCATTGTGCACCATCTTCTCACTCAAAATAGCTGCCAGAGATAGGCAGAGTCCCAGATGTGCATGCCTCACTTGCAGCAGTACCAACAGACTCTAAAGGACAGCCCACTTTAGGTTAAAAACCACAGCATAATGACTCACTGGGTCAAAGCTCGAAGGACACAAAGCTTTGAAGGCCTGCCTACTTCCAGTAATACAGAGGAATGAATCCCAAATTGCTGTGCCCACTTCCTTCTAATTCAAGATAGTACTTTCCCTAGACGGACAAGAAGTGCCCAGCATATTACAGGTAGTTGCTCCCTATCTTAGAATATAGTATTTTCTGCATATTCTACATTTATTCTTGAGAGCTGAAAGCAGGGGTAGCTACCCAAGGCCATCTGGAGAGCCACACTGCAAACACAGCTTGTTTAGGTTCTTCGGATTGCTCCCAGCTAAAAACAAAAAAAAAAAAAAAAAATCATACCGAAATGGTCCTTGGCTATGGCAGGATTCCATGTAACCTGGAGCCTGTGCCTGAGTGAATTAACTCTCTACAATGAAAGGAAGGGGTACCTACTGTGGAAAGAAAGTCTTAGGAAGCTATCCCAAGTCCTCAAATATGTGTCAGGAGTACAGGCTCAAGCCAAGGCAATGTGCCAGCACCAAAAGGCTTAATGACGATGAAACAGGGCAGCCAAGTCTACACTGGTGCTCTTAGCCCAGAGTCCTTGAGAACACCCACAAACAGGTGATAGGGTAGGCTGACAATGCCACCTGCAAGTTAAAAAGCTCAGAAGAATATGTGGGAAAGGATGATTGGTAGGCCCGAGTGGGAGCAAATGACACATCTGCGCTCATGACCTGCTGTCTCTAGGGGATACATCTGCTAAGTGGAGCATAAGGTATGGGAAAATAGGAAATGAAAGCCACTGCTCTGGCTTGATAGGCCCAGATTTGTCCCCCTAACAACCAAATTCCGCTCAGCTTAATTAAAAAGCACATAAAGCTTCCACCCACATAGAGGTCCAGAGTCACTAACACTACTTGTCCAAGAGAGTAATCACTGGGTTCACAGGATGCTAGTGCCAATACTACATAAAGTATATCATTTTACTTTAAGGAAGAGTAGAAGAGTTAGTCTAAGTAGCAGTATCCTGATAAATTTCATGCTGTTAACAGATGCTGATTGGGCAATGTTACATCTAGAGTCTGTTTAGCATCATTATATCCCTTATAGACTGTATTGCTTTCTTTACTAATGTAAGAGTGGCATGAACCTATTGAAATTAACAATGGCCCATTTCTATTCATTGCTAAACATACTGACCTTATATCAAAGACATATTTTATAAGTTTTGTAGCATGTATGTGCATTACCAACCCATCCTGTCTTGTCCTAATGCACATGAAGAATTGGTTAAAGTCACATGTACCCACTCAGCTGACTTTGCAGTTCAACCAGAGAATTAGGACAGTCATATACATATATGTAGCTTGATAGATAATTTCCTATTTCATTGACAAGTAGTTAGCTATTCCATAACCAATATTAGTTTACTTATAACCCAATTTCTAAGTCTAAATAAAAACTGGAATAGCATTATCTTTTTTATTGACGTATATGTCTTCACTTACATCATTAAGATTAATGAAAATATTTAGGATAGAAAAACTTTTAAATTTTATGAAGTTTATTAGTAGTGCTTTTTTTAAATTATTATCTAATACATTTTTTGTTGAGGTAATGATGAAATATTTTGGCGTTAACAACAAAATGAATTTTGCCCAAGCGTTTTCTCATTTGCAAAATGAGCTAAGAAATAAAACCCAACATTCTTATTCCATAATTCCATTATAGGCTCAACTAGCCAATAAAAAGTATCCAGCTGGGTACATGGAAAGGAATCCAACCTTAATTTACTATGTTTGAATCCTTCCAATAAATCATCTCAGCTCAATAATTTTCAATTCTTCATTCACTTCGTCCCGGATAGACCATTTTGGAAGAAAGTGGCTATTCCACCAGTCAATGAAGAAACTTGCACAGTGAGGCAAAAGGTAAGCAGATTGAACAGGGAAATTTTATCCAGTTGCGAGAGTATTTATTGTGCCCTGAAGCCATTTGGTTTTGCATCTGTGTCTCATTTAGGAAGGAGCAGTCAAGCAGTCAGTGAACAAAATACCAAATTCTTAAACTGTCTGCAAGTAAACTGCAGTTCACTTGGGTTATTTATTGTTTGTTTGTTTGTTTGTTTATTATGAATTTAGAGCAGGATCTATAGGGTGTACAGGGTCTCACTACATAGACTGGACTCATAGTGATTCTACTGTTTTCAGCCTGCCAAGTGCTGGGATTACAGGCACGCACTACCCCGCCCAGCCTCAATCACTATCTCAGTGTGCCCCGAGGGCAGGGCGGGCATAGCCCCAGCTGCTGCGCTCTGCCTAAGCGGGCACTTCAGTCTGCTGAGCTATCTGGCCAGCCCTCATTTGGGGAAATTTATTTAAAGGAAGCTCTTATATTATTCTCAAAATAATAACACATATTCATTGTAGACACTTCAAAAAGCACATACAACCAAAACTTAAAAGAAAATTAAATCATCTATGTGTTCCTTCTCTATCCAAGATATATTTTGTGAGCCTGTTGCCCCTTAATCTTCTAGCCCTCTCTCCTCATGAGTGTAAGCATGCATGTATGAATAAAATACTCCAGAGATTTGACTACTGGAAGGCTGTGCCCACATTAATTATAATGATGATGATGCAGCCACCTAAACCAGTTGCTGTCCGCCATATTAAGAGAGCCTCGATCTCACACTTTTTTGAGCTCAGATTCTCAAGTTTTGAGCTTAGAACCAATGTTGTTTCTCACATCTCATAACTGTTACTGAATTTTTTGCCTGCATTCTAACCTGTTGGTTTCCCCAGCCTTTTGCATGACTCCCAGACCTCTCAAAAGACATTTTCCACCTATAAAGCCTGCTGAGCTCACCTGCCTTTTCAGATATCTTTTCCTGTGCGGCTCTTCTGGTATCAGGTCCTGCTTTAGTTCTATCCTCTTCCTGTTGTCTTACTTCCTCTAAGTATCTAAAATCTAAGGCAGCCTCCTGCATACTTTCTACCTGGATGTCTCTGTCTCTTATCATAGCACCTAACTTGGTCATGTTCTTGTTACACACACACACACACATACGCACACACACACACACACACATCTATCTACAGATCACAGTTCTTCTGGTCTCACACAAACTAGTAAAAGGAACCTACTTTTGACTCGTGGTCCATTAAGCATTCTGTTTATTCAGCTTCTAATGCCTGAGAAAATTTCCTACCCTTTTCCTTTAGAATGAAGTCACTTTTTGTATAGCTGTCTTTTAAAGCAGTTACCTGCACTGCTAAGTATGCTCAAAGTTGGATTTATAAAGCAAGTACAAATTCTATTCTTGGAAAGCAAAACACAGATGCATAGCTTATGAAGTTCATCCCAGACAAGGAGAACTAACACACATACACACACACACACACACACACACACACACATACACACAGCCGACTCCAGACTACAAACTGTTTCATGAACACCTAGCTAGATTGTAAGATATAAAAATGTTGAGGACAAGGAGGAATTAAGTACCTGAATGCATCTCCCCAGAGGTGAGAATGTGATATCAAACAGGGGGAATAGACCCAGGAGGATTCCTGGAGTCTGGGAAAAGGTTAACGGACAGAAAGAAAAGCAATAAGACTGGGCAGCTAGACAAGCAGCACCTCTAACTTCCTGGACTTCTCCAAGTCTGGTGGACTGGAGATTTCAAGAGCACTTACAAAATTAGAACAGGTATGAAAAGTGTCTAGTGAGAACATCCAGCTTGCTAGCTCAAAAGAGACTAACCAGAAGAGGGAAGGGAATCACTCTCTGGAAAGCAGGAGGGGAGGGGTGTGAGCAGTGGTGCCTCCATAGACACCCATGGAGTACCCTGTAAAGCACTCCAGCCAAATGCTGAAGATCATCCTCTATGACACACAAGACAGTGAACAGTGATACATGAGATTAACAGAGTGAAACAACCTTTATGTTATCACAGAAGCAAACCCTCCATTCCCCTCCACACCAAGCAAGGGAGTGTGAAGCTCAGGAAAGCAGAAGCAGGGCTATGAGTGAAAGGAGGAAATATTCAGAGACAGCACTGTGAAAAGTGATAGAACAAAGAGTAATAGGTAAAATTGACTAAATGTCTATGAGACAAAATTACTTAAAATGCAGTTAATTAGAATAGATGAACATGGCATGATTATTTTCCACTGCCCACTGAGAATAGCAGTTTAAGGAAAAATTACATTCTATTAGAGACTGAGCTATATTTCCCACCTGACTTGTTAGCATTAACTTATTTCTGACGTCACATAACTAGAAATCAAGAGGAAGAGAATTGATACACTATGAGGAGGACTAACAAATTTGATAATAAATTGTAGGACATCACAATAATGATATTAGACAGAGGGTTTCAACTGACTTAAGACTTAATTTTCCAGGCCCAAGGTGAAGCCAAGATCAGGTTCTTTTCTACCTAAGGAAGTACACCTCACAAGCAACACAGACTTATAAACATGACCAAAGCACAAGCAGATCCCCATGCCTCCTTGAACATTCTCAATGTTAGTGGAAAGGAACAGATGTATCTCTAGCCAAAGAGAGGACATAAATCATTCCCAACTTTCCAGGCAGGATGCAGCCCACAGTGATGGCTGAGGAGTCCCAACGTGGAGTGGGTGTGTCACAGCAAACACGGGTTCTAAGCAAAACTTCATTGTAACTGCAGCCCATGAGCTGTCTTTCCATCAGCAGACTTCAGGGATGCAATCAGTGTGTCCACACTGCTCCATCAGGGGACTGGCTATGTTCCACTGCGCAGGGAGAGAGGAGCAGCCCCAGTGCCACTGAGGCAGCTGGCTTTAGTCCCAGTTACCAGATCAGCATGGCCAGGAAGACAGGAAGCATCCTAGACATAAGAGAAGCCAGCCCTATCAAGCATACCAGGTGTCATTTAGAAACAAACTAAAGTTTCCCAAGGATGAGATCTCTGCCCTAGATTCTTTGCACTCTGTGCATAATTGCTTAATACAGCTTTGTTGTATCTAGCAAAACTATCACAACACCAAAGCCTTAGTTAAAAAAAAAAAATGGAACTGTGTATGCCAATATTTATACACAGAAATAAAACATTTTAAAGTTTCTGCTACTTCATCTATGAAATATCTCTACCATTAACAGATCCAGTATATACGTAGCCACAATGTGGTCTGAGCAGAGAAAAAAGTTGTATGGATACTGGAAAATCAAACAAATATTTACAAAGACAACCTTCATATTTATATTAGTTGTACAGTACCACAATTACAGTTACAAAATAGCTGAGAGATGATAAATCATTGAATTCTATTTTAAAATGACCTAGAATTTCAATATCCAGTGTAACATGCCAACATTTCTAAAATGTTTACTCCCCGTTGGCTTCATTTAATGTTTACTGTAATGATTACAACTTTAAAAATACTGCTTTATAAATATTTTATCCAATAAGAAGTTCTAGCACTCCTCCACCAATGGACTTTAAGAGAAAACAAAATTTTCTTTCTCAAGTTAGCCAAAAAAAAATTCCATGCCTATCTGCAGGTTTTGACAACTATGCAGAATTCCTCTGGAATCGTTTCGAATAAAAGCATCCAAGTTCCATTGAGAGGCATCAGAAGCAGGGCAGTCACAGAGCTTTTAGGACTGAAACCCATCCTGCTGTTCTGTGACACCAGTCTTGGTAATCTCTAGATGATCCATCTAATGTACTTAGAAATGCTACCATGCGATTGAATAAAAAGGATGTGCGTTAGAACGGATGTACTTTCTTCCTATAGTTGATAGCTTTATAAAGTAGTAATATCATCTTACTCTCTGAGCTATCACACATATAACAGCATTAGTAGACATCTTCCTATCGCAGTTTGCCTTTTAGCATTTAAAGTTACTTGAATTTCCGCAAGGTGTTAAACTTGTAGGAAAATGAGAAAGAGCGTCATGACTTCTTTGAAAAGATAACGCATTTCCACACCGAGTTACTTAGTCTTGATTCCAACACAAGGTCAATGGTCCTGAGGGCACTGATAGCTTTATGACTGTGAATTTTTTTTAACCCCTAGGGTCTGAAAAATGGAAAAAGCACAAGAATTTTTTAAAACAAAAGCACAGTAATTTGTGAGTTAAGAAGTACAGATATCTCAGAGGACTAAATCACCTGCTTAGGCAAAGCACAGGAACCAGGGTTTGATCCCCAGCTCCACATGCCATGACAGTCCCACCCCCAGGGCATGCTGAGATAGTGACTAAACTGGTCATGGCGGGGAGGCTGAAAATGAGGATCACTACGAGTCCAATCTGTGTAATGAGACCCTATAGATCCTGTCCTAAATACATGAAAAAGAATAGTAATAAAAATATATAACTATTGAAATATTTATAACCTTTTTCACAAGTAACTGGCAAAATAATGCCTCTAAGTTTTTAAAACCAGATTTAATTGTTCAAAAATGATCAAAATTATAGTTTCCATGGTTTCAGACTTCACAATGTGGTAGATGAACTAAACATTGACTTGCAGGAAAAACATCCGTGTATTAATTGTGAGCCACAAAAAAAATAATAATAAAATTATAGTGTGAAATTTCAGTAAGAAATCCTTCAATATGAAGATTTTCTTTTTTCTTTTTTTTTTTTCTTTTTTTTTTTTTCTTTTTTTGTGGGACCAGGGTTCAAACTCACAACTTTACACTTGCCAGGCAGGCACTTGTGCCATGGAGCTATTTCCTGGCCCCAATATGAAGATTGATAATGATTAATTGAACTTTTTTAAGAGTCAGCAGATCTTACCTGCGGGGGTGACAGTGATCACGTCTCTTGCCCTGGGTCTTCCTTCAGGCTTATCCTCACACTAGAATCAAAATCCACTATAAACATCCAACAGAACTCACAGCTGCTGACAAGGATAAAGTCACAGCCAGCCCATGATCTTACAGGTATTCCTATCACTCAGTAAGAAGCCCTTGATTTTCCTACAAGTTGTTTAAATTCACTTTGCCAAAAGAATCTGAAACTTCATGCTGTGGTTAAGTTGGCTTTTTATTTTGTTTTTGGTTGGTTGGTTGGTTGGTTGATTGGTTGAATCATACTTGACTCTCCCAGCCCCGACCCCGCTTGCCAGCAGAAGCACTACTGTCAGCAGGGAACTCAGTTCAGCTCTCATCAGCAAGCACAGGATGTCATACAGGTAATAAGATAAGATAGAAAATGTTGCAGGTCCAGCCAGGGACATCTAAAGACACTCAAAAGTTTACACCAGACACGTCAAGGACCTTGCTCACTGAGGTGCGAGACCGCCAGAGAACTGTGACCACAAATGTTTATTAAATGTTTATCATCTAGTGTACCTTGAGTTCTTTCTACCACTATAAAAGTAATACACTTCTCTTTGCTTCCTAAAGATGGCCTTACCACTCTGTTTGCCTGCACTCAGGCACAATAAACTCCACATCATGTTACGTTTCCACAAGTCTGGTGGTCTCTACTGGTCTCTGCCCCTTGTGCCATGTGTTACAGTTGGTTGATTGGTTTAATTTTCTTTTTAATTTCACCAAAGGAGATCCCAATATTGTCACTCTTTTTTTATTTTTTTATAAAGAATACAAACTAAAAAAGCATTAGAATTGATAATTTCACTAAATAAAACAATATAAATTTGACAAATATTATCATTCTTTATTCCTTCATTTTTTCTATAACAATCCAACATGAAGTTTTTATAGACTTAAGATTAGTTGTTTGATCAATAGACATTTAACAGTACTATATTGGGTAGTGTGGTGGATTAATTAATGATCAGCATGAGTAGGAATGCCCAGCTGCACTGGGTCAGCATAGTTCTAGGTGGGAAAGACCCATCTGAAGACTGTGGCCAACAGCATAAAAGTGATACAAGGAAAAGGAGCTCCCAACCTGCTAGGTGTCCAGTAGGAGTTCATGTTCTCTAAAGAATGAATTTTAGAAACAATGGAGGGCAAGAGTGGAATATATTTATTGAGGAAAGAAAGCTTTTTTTTGACAGAGAAATAGAAGGAGTTCTGAATGGGTTGCTGAGAACACTGTTCTTTCTAGTGGTTTTTAGAGAGCAAAACGAGAAAATGAAGTGGATCCAAAGTGGAGAAAAATGGAAAATGACAAAGTCAGCATGAGAAGGGGAAAAATTATGACCAACCAATAAATTATGGGCTTAATTGCTCAGGTAATATTGATTAAGTAGAGATCAAATGGGGAAATAAGTCACGAAGCAAGCAGGCACAAAATGGATCAGGGGCTTTTGTTGGAGGGCTGGGCCAATGGCTCTGCCTGGCTTTCAAGGTGAGCCAGCTACCTGTTTAGATATCAGTTACTGTTGCCTATCCTTAGGGGAAGCATATGAGTGCACTCCTTTCATTTTTTATCTTGAGGTCTTGCCCTCAGCCATTGAGCCTGTGTCTCCCCAGTGTCTGCACTGGCTCCTTCAAGGGCTAACCTCTGTCTGACTGCCTATCAAATTTCTACCTAACTTAGCTGTGTAAATCTAAAGGAAGATGGAAAGGAAAGATTGCATGCTGCTCATTTCCCAGAAGAAGCTTTGTTGTGGGTGGTTTTCCTTATATGAACTGAGCTGTTCATGTCGTCTGAGGATCTAGCCCTCGTTGTTACTGGGTAGCTTCTGTTCTCTTCAGGTAGTTTTGGTCCTTGCCTTTGTCTTGAGCCTTCATCTTCCTGGATCCAGTGCAGATCCCTCAGCCTTATGGCATAGATCCTTCACCCTGTGGCACAGACTTTCTAGCCAGTGGTCCTTAGCCTTTCCAATGCAAATCTTTGATACAGACTTACATAAGACCTGTCATAGGCTCTAGGCCTGTAGTGGGGATGGCATTGCCGTGGGATCCAGGCCCTGCACTGGAAGAGCCAAATCTCTTTCACTTTTCTGCCTTTGAATTTTTGGATAAGTATAGGATAATCCTATAAATTTATATATTAAATAGATCCACTTGCAAACCCTGACAACAGACAGTATTCAGACATGGGAATTACAAGATACTTAAAATCTCTTCACTCAAGAGATTAACTTATCAGTCATATGTTTTAGGCTAATAAATAGTTATTTATAATAGTGTGGTTCATTGTGGTAGAAATATGGACAGTATATTATGTACAAAAGAGAGACACAAACTTTAACATGGGAAATTGTGGAAAGCTGTGGTCTTACCAGTGTTCACCTCAATTTATGAATCAGTTGAGAGAAGAAATTAATCAAGTATAAAAGGAGCAGAAAAGACTTTCAGTCTTATAGAGAGCAAAGGTCCCACCTTAGTATATCCAAGAAGTAATGCTATAATATGCCACAGTGTGGCCTAACATGTCAGAAAAGAAGAGACAGGAAATTAGATTAGAGAGATAGACAAAAGTGACATCCTGAATTCTCATGATAGCATCCTATTCCTAAATGTTTAGAAAATCCTAGTTTTGTGGTTTTACATCTTGGAGAGTCAGTCATGTTTAGGATCTCCGACTTCATTCTGGAGAGAATATGGGAACACAGAAGGCTTTAGGTAAGAGTCACACGGTCTGATTTTATCTTTCAGATAGAAAATGTTGGTGGGTAAATCTGAAAGACACAAAAATAAGGGCCAGGTTGATAGCTCAGCAGATGAAGCACCTGCTTTGGCAAGCACAGGGACCAGGTGTTGGATCCCTAGTCCCTCCTGCAGCACTGACTTCACCCCCAGGGAATGATAAACTAGCAACCAAGTCTGGGCATGGTGGTGCACACCTGTAATCCTAGCACTGGGGAGGCTGAAAACAGGAGGATCACTGTGAGTCCAAGTTGCATAGTGAGAGCCTGTATGAAATACATTAAATAAATAGATAAATAAATAAATAACAAGGTGACCACATGAGAGACTATTTGGTTTTTTGTTTGTTTGTTTTCATTGTTGCCATTTTTCTGTATTTAGGTCAGGGTGTACAGGGTCTCACTACATAGATCAGACTCATAGTCATTGTCCTGTTTTCAGTTTACCAAAAACTGTGGATTACAGGCACCCACCACCATGACCAGTCTCAATCAGAGACAGGGCCAGCACGGCATGCCAGGAATCAAACTCCAGCTGCTGTGCTCTGCATAAGCAAGTGCTTTACTCCACTGAGCTATCAGGCCATCCCTTATGGGAGACTTTTTGTGATGGACAACTTCACTGGGCCACAGAGTACCCAGATAACTATTCAAATATTATTTATGACATTTCTGTGAAGATGTCTTTGGGTGAGATGTACGTTTAAGCTGGGAGATTCGAGTAAAGATTATCTTCCGTAATGGGGTTAGTCTTGATTCAATCAGCTGACAGTCTAAATAAAACAAAACAGTTAACTTTCATCTAAGGAAGAGAGAATTCTCCTACCACTTGCCTCCATGTCCCGATGCCCTCTGCAATAGTGGAAATCACCTCGTAACATTCCTGCTGAAAGCTTGGCTCCCCTGGGCCCCCCACACCACTGGCCCACCCTGAGGTATTTTACTTACTGTCCTCCACAAGCACACAGGCTAAATCCTCATGATTGATTCATTATTGTTGATTTTACTTCTCACAGAACTTTGACTGATACACAGTCATTGTGAACCAACACAGAGTGGGCTCAAACTGGAGTAGTGATTACCAGTGTAGAAATAAATACATCTAAGGAAGAAAATCAGCCACGCTACTGATTCAAATGTAGAGAGGTAGAAGACAGAGATCAAATCCCATCACTTTAGCTGAAGTGCCTGGGTCAGTAATGGTGAACCTTTTAGGGCTTTCAATAATAACAGCCAAAAAAAATAACAATAGCAGCCAGCTGCAACGCACACACTAAATTCACTACAGCTGGCCTTGGTTAAGAGTTGTAAAGACAAGAGGTGGAGATGCTGAGGAAGCCAAAGACTTAGGCAGTGACCAATCGATGCATACTAAGCTTGAGATACCCTGAGGGTCACACTTAGATATATGAGTCCCAAACTGAGAGGAGATGTTGAAACTAGAAATGCAGAACTGAAGCTCATCCTCTATCATTTGGAACTACATGCATGGAACTAAATAGATCACTCAGGAAAAGGTAGATGTTATGACTTAGATCTTAATTTTCCTGCAGAAGTTTGTGTGTTGAAAGCTTAGCCCTTGGCTGGCAATGGTGTGAGGAGGTGGGACTTACTTACAGGTCATTGGAGGTTGGTCTGAGAAGAGTCTACTTTTTCCAAAGTCTCTCTCTCACTCTCTCCCCTACCCACCTCTATCCCCTTCCTTCTCCCCTACCCCCTCTTGCTGCTTATCTACCATGAGGTGGGCCACTTTGCTACTCTCGTTGTGTGTCAAGTGATTATGGACTGAAACCTCTAATCTTGTGGGC
Source organism: Capromys pilorides (assembly GCA_004027915.1). NCBI lineage: Eukaryota > Metazoa > Chordata > Mammalia > Rodentia > Capromyidae > Capromys > Capromys pilorides. The sequence goes on from PVKN010006583.1 coordinate 23,673, forward strand.
TAAAATAAATCTTTCCTCCTCTAAGTAGGTTTTCTGGAGTATTTAATCACAACAATAAAGAACTGACTAATAGAAAAGGAAAAAGCAATGGGCCAGAGGCAGAACATTGGAAACCGCCCATAATAGCAAGTAGACTGTGACCCCATAATGGAGGTATTAAGAGCTGTGAGAAGCTACATGTCATTCAACTTGTGGATGACATATGACTCTTGGGTCAGAGATAAAGGCTTTATTACTAAAAAGAGCTGCAGTAGCCAAAACATTGGCATTTTTAGCTCTGGTTTCCATAGTGCAAATTCCCTCTGGAGGTACTAAGCCACACCTTTTCTATCTCACCTAAGGAAAGGATTAAAGACAGGGAAAAGCTTGGTTGTCTTTTGAAGAAAAATCATTATAGCCAGTGGAACTAGGAAAATTTGCCAGAGAGAATAAGCCCACTTCACAGTGATCTGAAACACCCTTCTAGTATGGACCAGAGCTGTAACACTCACCAAGTAATATGGGTTTTCCTACCTGTGAATCATCTACACTTCCTACCACTGAGCCTAAATTGCTGAGGATAAACCCAAATCAAACCATCAAGGAAGGGTAGAGGAAAACCAATGAGAGCAGAGGGAAATTAAACCTCTGCAGCAACTGCCATTTACTGATCTACAGGATGCCCAAGACAAAAGTTCAATCACACCTTCTCAGCACAGAGAAAAAGCAAACGAGCAAAGAGTCAAATCTGTGTGCAGGTGAAAGCCAGCTGTCAGATGTTCTGAGCTCAGCGGCACACAAATCACTGTTGCACCAAGGTGCAGGACAACCGTCCTTTGGTGCATGGTCCTCTGAGAAAGCACTTAGAAACTTATTTGGGAATGTTAGGCAGGTTTTACCTCTGTAAGTACACTTGATTACTTGGGCATATGTATTTCATGGCTCGGTGAGGAAGCTATAATCTCTGAACCGAGGTTTATGAATTTGAGGCAACTCGAAGACCTTACTTACCTCATTGCAAAATAAAATGCTTTATGAAGAGCAAAATAATAGTTTTAAAAAGTAGGAGAAAAAGACCAAATGCGGGTCATAAAATATATATATATATATATATATATATATATATATATATATATAATTTTAAATAAGTACATGTATATTTTTAACAATACAGATTATACACGTTAAACAGGATGTACATGTCTCATTAAATGGTGCAATCAGTAAGTCAGTAAAATCATTCAAATACAAGTTGTATCAGTCATATCAGTTTCTATACAAATATATGATATAGAATGAGATCACCTCTAGTTTCATACCTCCTGTGAAAGAACTTAACCAGCCTCACAAATCAATGTTAACATTAGGTTCTATCACCCAGCACTTCAAATTATGGCATTTCTTAAAATGCATACAAGTCTCTACAATCCTCCGTGCTTCATATTGGAGATTAGTCACCTCTCAAAAGCAGATGAGACTCTCCTTGCTCTGAGTCAGTCATTCCCTATTCCCCACTCCCAACCTCGTAGAGCTCACGGCTCTCTCCGGAGGTAACATTTGAGTACCTCAGTCTAGAGCTATTTTGCTGCACACACAAACACCCACACGTCTCAAGCCTTTGCCTGTCCAGTAGACCTCCTTGTTGGCTGGATCCCTGTCTTTTACTACTTGGAAGGAAATGGGAGGGCCAATGCAAAGCCATTTGCTAACCCAGCGGTACACGTAAAGAAACACCAGTGATGAAGAGCATTTTCATCGCAAAGTAGCATTTTAATGAGATATTTCCTCCAAGGTTTTCTCTAGTCCTGCCCTCTTCAAAATCTGTTTCAATAGTTCTGTGAGTTTATTTGGCATTATCTCCCGAGGCAAATAAGTGTATGAGAGGAGCAGATTGGATGGTTAGGAATAGAACCAGAAATGTGAAAGCATAGGAAACCATCAGGTGATTTGGAAACACAGGTAGTTAGAGCAGCTGGGCCCAACAGGGATAACCACCCTCTGCTCCCCTAATCAGGTGAGGAGGCTTCCTGTGTGCCTCAGTGCAATTTCAAAGACAGAAAAAAAATGCTACAACACCCAAAGAATCATAAAACACAGCAAGGAGAGTTAGAGATGAGGAACAGGAGTATTTCTTTTTTGTTGCTGTTCATTCTTCTCTGCAATGTTTTAATTTTTCTTGAAAATATATTATCTTTTTTATTAAAAGTAATGTGTTTTTGATCATGTATCTATCATTTTATGTTAATGTATTGATCTTTTAAAAAGCAAGTCAGAATGAGGAATGGAATGCATACAAATGTTCACTTTCTATTGTCATCTCTTTTACATTTAAAAAAAAAAAAAAAAGCCTGGAAGAATGTCTGAGAAAGCCCAACACTGGCAACAGACCTTTAAAGGCACCGCCAAGCCTCTAATCACTGCACACACAACATGACCTGCTGCTGCAGAGGAAGTATTTTTATAGACTGTGTTTGTTTTGTTTTACATTCACTTTAAAAACCTAAAGAAAGCAGGGGAAAGATTAAAGGCTCATAATAAATTTTACAAGCCTGGGCAATGAAGGAGAACTTCAGAGTGTTATGAGGTGTTAAATAAATTGAGTTGACTAAACTTCTGCCCCATTGTCATGAAGGCCTTTACACTTCACAAAACGTGGAGACAATTAGGCATTAGCTGGGCTGGCAAAGATAAATTCCCAGCCCCTTGACAAGCATTATGGCTCAGAAGGTGTAGGGTGGCCACAGACTTCTCGTTCTAATCAATTCTGGACTTAATGTTTGCAAAAATGCATAAAGGGGACGATAGGAAAGCAAGATAGAAAATGGTTGTAAAATTTATTTTCAATGCAAATATTATCATTTTCTTTGTCATTAATGAAGGCTTCCTGTAAGGACTGTCATAAAATGACCCCACAGGCAGAATAGAAATGGAACATCTGTTTTAAAGTATTACTAAGAAGTTAATTTTCTATGCAACTTTAGCTATAGGCTCAAAATGCATGCAAAGTTTTAGTGCAAACTCGTTTATCTACTTCTGTTTTGCTATACAAGTTGCTTTGCCAAAGGGGACTCTTCCCATTATGTAGTCTTCTCCAGCATTTGCACTATTTTGCATTATGGCAAGGTCAAAATGATAACTAAATCAGCAATTAACTTTTATGTATGGGTCATTCCATACATACATTCCATACAAGTCATTCTGGTACAGACAAGCTATTAACATCTCAAAGGATTTATCTGAGACCTTTGAAATTCTGTAAATACTAGCAGAGTAGTGTCTGTCCTATCAAACAGTGACAACGAAGGGAAAAAATAAATAAATAAAAGCAGAACAAGAAAATTTAAACTAAAAATTTACTGGTGCCAGCCAGATAGCTCAGCAGTGCCTGCTGAGGCAGGTGCAGGGTTCAGGGTTCAATCTTCCATGTGCCATGCTGGCCCTGCCGCCTGATGCTGTAAGATGGTGATAGTGACACGCGTCTGTAACCCCTGCACGTGGGAGGCTGAAAACAGGAGGATCACTATGAGTCCAATCTGTGTACTGAGACCCTGTGTGTTATGGTTTATGTCTAGTTATCCCCCCAAAGCCCCATGCAATCATGGGAAGGGGACTTCTACAGTTTGAGACTTGACTCATGATCCACTGGGATTATGTATTTTAGTACAGATGGGATTATGGGTCTCAGTACTTCTGGGATTATAGGTGTGGCCTAAGGCAGATAGGCTGAGGCAGAGAGCCTGAATGCAATAATAAAGGAAGACAGAGAGACAGACTCTGGTTGTTGCTCTCTGCTCCCCTGGTTGTTCCTTTGCCTCTGTCACCATATTGTTGCTGTTCTGCTGCCATGAACTGCTGCTGTCTGCTATGTGCCACTCAGTCTTGGAGCAGGCCAAATATGGACTGAAATCTCCAGTAACTGTGAGCTAAATAAACCTTTCCTTCCTTCATTTTGAGTGTCAGGTATTTGTCCCAACAACGAGTAAAAAGTAATTAAGACACTGTACTTAACACATAAAAATAAATAAATAAATAAAAATTTCTTTCAAACTGAAATCTAGAAGAAAATGAGATCTAAAATAAGAGGTTGTTTCGGTCTTCAGTCACCAATGTTTCAAGCCATTTTTTCCCCCACAAAGAATTAAGTTTGTAAATGATTATTTGGGGTTATGCTGGTGGTAAAAAAATAATAATAATAATAGTAATGATATTAATAGAAATCAAGAAAGCACCTGCTGTGCCAGCCTTGCCCTTGGGGCACGCTCAGAAGGCCATTGAGACTGGGCAAGGTGGTGCATGCCTGTAATCCCAGCTCTTGGGAGGCTGTAAATATGCAGTCTGATCTAGTAGTGACACCCTGAATACCCTGTAGACCCTTCACCAAAATAAAAAAAGAAAGAAATCAATAAAGCAAATTTAAAAACAAGATGTTGGAAACCAATTTACTAATATATATTTTCTTACACATATTCCCTGATAAGAATATAATGGGAGGGGGCCAGGGAGATAGCTCAGTTCAATCAGTGCTTGCCTGACAAGTGCAGGGTCCTGAGTTCAATCCCCAGCACCACAAAA
>PVKN010006584.1:0-28203 GCA_004027915.1 Capromys pilorides
GAATTAAGCAAATACCATACATTCAGTAGGTCCCCAACTTATAAACATTTGAATTGTGAACTTGGATAGGTGTACTGCATAAGACTCACTTTATCAGTTTACAAACAAATCCCACTTGGGAACATTCTCCCAGAACAGAATTCATTTCGATGTCAGGGACTTACTATATGTATACATATATACATACATACATACATACACACATTCCTCCCTCCCAATAATCACCAGACTTTTGGAAATTCATTAATATGAAAGACCAAAAACAAATAGAAAAATGTTACTTAGCAAAATGATTGTTAGAGAAGAAAATGCTTAAAAAGTACTGTTAACATAGGAAATAGGTGTAGCGCCACACACCCATAAGCCCAGCACTTGCATGGCTGAGGCAAGAGAATCCCTGTGAGTTCAAGGCCAGGCTAGGATACATAAGGAGTCAGGCCAGCTTGAACTGCATAAGGAGATCCTGTCTCAAAAAAATGCATACATCAAACAAAAATAAACAGAAATAAGTGACATAACTCTTGAATAGGAAAAGGATATTATAACAATGAACATAGAGCTGCACAAGGTGGCACACACCTGTAATCCTATCTACTCAAGAAGTTGAGGAAGAGGATAGCAAGTTCTAGCCAAGCCTGAGCAACTTAGTGATTTAGTACAATCCTGTCTCAAAATTAAAAATGAAAATGTCTTGAAAGACACAACAAAAATTAATGCAATAAAAGCACCAGAAGACCAGAAGATAAAGTCAAAGAAATCTCTCAAGTAGTAAGGAGGGAAAAACAGACAAAAAATAAAATATGAGAAAATTAGAAGAATAATCCAGAAAGTTAAAATTTAAGAGAAAGTCCAAAAAGACAAAAACAGAAAAAAAAATATCAAAAATGAAAGAAAACCACTAAAATAATTTCAAACTGCTGCCCCCCGGAAATAAAAGGAAGAGAGTTTGAAAGCAAAAGGGTCTGAGTACCTAGTCAGTGGGGGTAACAAGGATAAAACCTGAATTTTCAGACCTCTGAAGACAAATAGAACATTTTATAAGCTTCCAGAAGCAGAGCTTTTAAAACAACACCAGTGGTTTAAGCACCTGCACAGGCAATCCCAGTCAGGCACAGGGTACTGTGGTTTGATCACCACACCCACAGTTAAGGCAACCTGAGCCAGCCAAAAAAAAAAAAAAAAAAACCACCCATCTCACTATAAGTGTAATCTAGTAGTGAGACCCTGAACCCTGTAGCCCCTTCCCTAAAAATATATAGAGAGAGAGAAAGAGAGAGGAGAGAGAGAGAGAGAGAGAGAGAGAGAGAGAGAGAGAGAGACAGAAGAATTCTCAGAATCTGAAAACAATTGTGGAGCCTTCCTAGAGCATACCCAATGCAGACAGAAAACAATCAAGAGGACTAAAGCCCTACTTGGAGTAGGAAGTTACTGAATAATGCCTGTAACTGAAAGCAGCAGCAACATATGCATGCTGCTTAGCAGTATGGAAGTTTAGGGGGCTGAGCAAGGGTGTAGCTCTGTGGTAGAGCACCTGCCTAGCACATACAAGGCTAGTTCAATCCCCAGCACTATGCACACACAACTTAAAACAAGAGATGTGGAGGTGAAGGAGTTATAATTGGTTGCCTCCAATGAGCCTTGTAACTTGAGCATTTATATATATGTCTGACTTGGGAAAAAAAATGAAAGTAAATATAGAGAAAACACTCAGCACAATAATGTCTGTCTCTAACAGAGTTCAGAGAAAAAGAATTCATTGGAGATACTAAATTGGAATTTTACTGCAAGGGATTGGCTGGTGCGACAGTGGGGCTGCTAGGAAGTCCCAAGTCCTCAAGGTCAACAGGTGGCTGCTTGGGCACCATAGAAGCTGCTGTCCATATGCAGAATTTCTTCTTTCCTCAGGGAGATCTCACTTGTGTTCTTAAGGTCTTCCAACTAGTTATCAAGGATAAAAACACCAATTGATTTTTTTTCTTTCCTGTATTTAGGATAGGGCCTACAGGGTCTATGGGGTCTCACTATGCACATTGGATTTGTAGCTATTCTCCTGTTTTCAGCCTCCCAAGCACTAGAATTACAGATGTGTGTCACCACACTCAGTCTCAATCACCTTCTCAGTGAGCCCCACAGGTGAGGCCAGCACAGCATGCCAGGGATCAAACCCTGGCCACTGTGCTCTGTGTAAGCAGGCGCTAACACCAACTGATGAAAAAGGCAGTCACAGCTACAAAATCCTTTCAGAGGAATGATAAGACTAGTGTTTGGTTGAAAGGTTGAGAATTTCTGATCATCATGTCGGGTGGCAAATTTACACTCATGGTCAGAGGGACCCTGAGCACACCGAGTGGTCAGTCACTAGCCAGTCTGGATTGCTCTCATCACATTTGTGACTACAGGGCTCCTGAGAAGTCTCCACTCAGTGTTGGTGAGGCCAGAGCCTGACGACTACCTACAGCTTAAAGACACCATGTGCAAGGTGCCTCACAGAACACACTCCTATGCAGAGTATCTCTGCCAGCTCCTACGCAAATGAGCACTGGGACTTTTACTTTAAAAACAAACAAAAAGAATGCCAAAAGCTGGAACTAAAAAAAAAAGAAATAAATGTCAAACTCATTACCTACTCTTCCCAAACCTGTTCACTCGAATCATGAGCACCACAGTTCAGAGGGGATGTCAAGCCCATGGACAGGGACCAGCCCTGTGATGGCCTACGGTTCTCCTGTGGAGAGGGCAGAGTGTCCATGTCAAGGTTCCAGGCATCCTGGCTGGACTTCCCTGCAAGGTAAACTGCTGCTGTTTATATCCCTCCCTCAAGCCACACAGCCAACAGCCTGCATATGACAAATACATTCAGTCAACAAACCCTAAACTGAGTTCATCCTAGGCATTGTAGGTGCTGGAAAGGTAGCATTCCCAATCTTTTTTTTTTTTTTTTAATGTATTTAGCATAGGGTCTACAGGGTCTCACTGCACAGACCAGACTCATAGTAATCCTCCTGTTTTCAGCTTCCCAGGTGCTGGAATCACAGGTATGCACCACCACACCCAATCTCAATCCCCGTCACAGTGCATCTTGGGGGCAGGATTGGTATAGCATGCTGAGGATTGAACTCTGGTCTGCCTATGCAGGCACTTCAATCCCCTGAGCTATCTGGCCAGCCCTCAACATTCCCAACATTTTGAAGACTTGCCAGTCTGCTACCAAAAGAGTTTCCATCCTACTGGTCTGTTTGTATAAACTCAGAGAGACAAGTAGATCACAATAGTAATGGTGATGATAATAATTATAATCATACTGCCATGTGCGAAGAACTACTGCACCCATTAGGAAGAACTGCCAGAGAACGCAAGATACACACACCTAAAGTGGGGCTGGGAGGTATTTGGAGAGTTGCAAATAGAGAGGAGAGGCAGAATCGGCTAAAACAGTAGGCTAGCACACAGAACCTAGGCCAACACTAACTTCCCATGAAGTTAGTGAGAGAGGCAGAGGTGTCCAGGACCACAGCTCTGGGCATCGGCTTCCTCTTCTATCCCTCCCCACACTTCCCTCATCCGTCTTAGGAACAACCAACAGTGCAGAGAATAGAGGAGGCCTGAAGGTCCTCACAGCTGACCTTCAGGAGCAGCCAGTGCCAGCCTGCACTTGTGTTTGGCCTGTTCTCGAAAGTTCTTTACAGAGAAGATTCAGCCATCTTGGTCCCAGGATTTCTCAACTTCCCCAGGGAGCTGGGATGTTGCAAGACTTCACTTTAAAAGGATTATTGAAGGGTTAACAATGTTTATACAATGCCCCCAAACTACATCCAAAACAAGTATCCAATTTTTCCTAATTTTTTCTCTACATAAGTGGCTTTGTTACCCAATGCTCATATTCTGATCACAGGCAGAATGTTCCAACATAAGAGCACTGCTCATGGGCAGGAAGCATGGGCACAAGTAATTTACAGGAGGAGCCCTTGTTACTGGCTCTTCCACTGCTTTGCTGTGCTAGGGTGCATTGTGCGCCTAGTACCAACAGAGATATTTCACTCTAAGCTTGGGAAATAAAGCATTCACTATGAGTCTGTCCACTAGCTAAACAATAAATAACAACAACTCCCCAACCCAAAAAAAAAAAAAAAACAGATATCTTATGAGAACCGTGCTGTTCATATCATACTTAGAAAAGTGTATAAAAATAATTACCGTGTGAAAATGTTTCTTTATTCAAAAGATAAGAATGCATTGTCAAAACCTCATGCAGAGAACGAAGTGCTAATTTAGTTTGTTCTCACATTGCAAATGGAAAAGCAAGTGACAAGAGATTCAATTTTCCAGGGTTGAGTACAGATGCATTTGAGTAAGTATTCAACCATGACACACCACCCCATCTTTGATAAACACCAGTATCCTTAAATACCCAGGTGTCCCAGTAGAAGACTGGGGGATGGGAAGAAACCAACACGTCTTCCTTTCTCCCTCCTTTTTTGTTACCCTAACCCAGTAGAGCCTAAGATGCATGTCCATGGTACCAATCAATGCAGAATCTCTAAGGCCACTGAGAATATGGTGGCTGGCAGACTTGCTCTCATTCAGCCAAGTGTGGCGAAGTCTTGGACTTGGAATTTATTCTTCTATAAGACCCAGTCTCTTTGCCATATTTCCTCTATGTAAAACTAAACCAGTTTGAAAAGTCTTTCAAGCCTTTATATCCTCAAATTCTGAAGTACTTTTGCGTGCAAACTATAGACCAGAAAGAGCCCTCAACTAGTTTTCAAAAGACTGGGTTCCACTTGCTGTGTGCCTGAGACACTGATGCCATGTATTTCTTTATGTAGCCAAGGATTTCTTTGTTATATTATAGTGGTGGGTCGAACACAGCCACCAACATCAGAAAAACCATGAACACCTAGTAAGACATAAAGCTGAAAAAGCACTTTTTCATGGTAGAAAATGTAGAGGCATAATAGACCTAATAAAGCAACATGGCAGACAGCTCAGACACATAACATAGCCTGATTAAAACGAAAGTGGAAAAGAGCACCAACCAGAGACTCCTATATTGCTGTTTCCTAGGCAACTCTTGAAGTGACAAACACAAAACACTGTAGGCAGGGACCAAAAGCATAAACTGTCCATACTCCCAGAAGCTGGTGACGGTGAGCACACTCAAGAGCTGGAGCCACCAATGGGCACCTCAGGGGTGTTTCTGGTAACTGCACCAGGTTGCTTTCTGCAAGCTATCTGGCTCTGGTGAGAGCTTTCATATTTAGCTCACCATCTACACTTTCTGCTCTTATTATACATTTTGTCTTCTTGTATTATCTATTTGTAGTGTAACTTAACAGCACTGTCACTACTTGATGTATGGGTCACACTCAGGAAAATAAAACCGCCCGTCATAGCAACCTGAAGTATTCATGCTATATGGGTCTCGGCAGGATTCTTAGCTGGCCAAGCAATGTGAAGTCATTAGTGACCAAGCATGACCCTTACTGCACTTGAACTACATGAAGCGTACACTTTGATTGGCATTGACATACTGTAATATCCGTGAAATACACATTGAAAGTGAAAATTTGTTATCACCTCCGTAAGAATCCTTATGATTCTTTATGCCTTCCTCCCCTCATCTCCATCTGTCTTCAGGAAATTTCTGTTTTCTTCCACTATAGATTTATTTGTATTTAAAAATTTAAATAAATGGAGACATACAGTATATATGGACTTCTTTGCCTTATTTCTGGTACCCATGTTAATTACCCCGAGATTCATCCATGACATTAAATTGGAACAACTCTTTTTTATTCAATTCATGAGAATATTCCACTATAATGAATGGGCTTACAATGGGTTTGCCCATTCAGCTGTTGATATATATTTATCTAGGTTATTTCTAGTTTTTTGGGTTTTTTTTTTTTTTTTTTTTTCATTTATGTATTTGGTACAGGGCCTCACTATATAGCTCAGACTCATAGATCCTCCTGTTTTCAGTCTCCCAGTGCTGGGTTGCTGGCTCAGCACACCCCAGGGGGAGGGCCGGCATGGCATGTGGGACCGGGGATGAACCATAGTCCCTGCGCTTGCCTCAGGCACTTAGTCCACTCAGCTATCTCACCGTCCTTAGGTTGTTTTTAGTTTTTGATGTTAGAAATAAAATCATAATGGACATTATGTGTATAAGTCTTTGTGTAGGCATATATTTTCATTTTCCTCAGGTAAAGCCTTAAGAGTGGAACAACTAGGTCAGGCAGTGAATGGATCTTGAATTTTTTAAGAGCCTCTTACTTATCTTCCAAAGTGGTTACTGTCCTTACTCTCTCGCCTTCACAAACCTAAACGCACCACACAATTTTGGTCTTTGGGATTTTTTAAATTAATATTCTCTTGGGCACACAGTATGTTTAATTTGTAATCCCCTGATGACTAACAACACTGAGCATCTTTTCATGCCTATTCACCATTCACTTGTCCATAACTGTGAACTGCCTGCATGCTCTTCCAGCTGTCTTACTGATTACTTTCCTTAAAGCTGTTCTTCATATATTCTGCAAATAAAACCTTTACCCAGTAGATGTGCTGCTGTCTGTGAAATCCTATCATTTTCTTAATGCCATCTTAGAAGAGTCAAGGTTTCTGATAGATGGAGTCCAACTTTCTACATCCTGGTTTATGTTTGAGGCCCCACATCTAAGCAGCTGTTGCCCATCCTAAGGTTGTAGCCATTTTTTCTTTTGTTTTCTCCTAGGGGTTTATAATTTCAGGCTTTTACATCAAAGTTTCTAATTCATTTTTCAGCTAACTTTTGTATAAGAGTTGTTGTTCTTTTTGTTCACATGGCTTCCCAGTTGATCTAGAACTCTCCCTGGAACCTTTGATTAAAGACAGTTAACCAGGTAAATGTGAGTTTATTTCTGGGCTTTCCATTCTCCTAGAATTCACTCAACCAGTAATAATTCACTTACATTAATACTTTCATTTTCCTTTTAGAAGCTTGTTGATTTTTGCCTAGGACAAATGAAAAAGTCCATTTTGCTGAGGTAATGAAATTACATTGTCTGAAATAACAAGAAGGGGACAAGGGCCAGTGCAATATAGCTCAGAGGACTAAGCGCTTGCTTAGGTAAGCTCAGGGGCTCTGCCCCTAGGCATGCTGAGCCAGCCATGGAGTCCGGGCATAGTGGCGCACCCCTGTAATCCCAGCACTAAGGAGGCAGAAATCAGGAGGATCATTATGAGTCTGAGCTCTGTAGTAAGATCCTGCACATACACACACACACACACATACACACACAACTTTAAGAAGGGGACATACAAGGGCTGGCCAAATAGCTCAGTGGATTAAAGTGCCTGTAAGGAGGCACAGAGACCAGAAGTTTGATCCCTGGAGTCTGCCGCGCTGGCCCCACCCCCAGGGCTGCTGAGTGGCAATTAAGACTGGGTGTGGTGGCACCCACCTATAATCCCAGCTCTTGGGAGGCTATAAACAGGTGGACTGCTACAAGTCTGATGTAGTAGTGAGACCCTGACCACCCTGTAGACCCTTCCCTAAAATACAAAAAAAAAAGGAACATACAGATAGTCTGGTATGTTGAAATTCTACTTTTTCTTAATCTTTTTTTTTTTGTACAGGGTCTCACTATGCAGCTTACACTCATAGTGATCCTCCTGTTTCAGCCCCCCTTGTGCTAGATTATAGGAGTGCAGCAACATGCCCGGATTTGGTAGTGGTACTGGGCATCAAACCTGGGTCCTTGCACTTGCCAGGGGGGTGCTTAGACCACTGAGCTATCACCCAGGCCCTGAAGTCCATATATATATATATATATATGAGGCTCAGAGGAAAGTGATGGAAGGATATTAGAAACACGGGCAGGTATGATTTTTTTTTTTAAGTAGAAGTCAATATGACTCCCAAATTAAAATTAGAGTGATGATTGATAGTATATTGAACTAGAAAAAAGAATCTCTGTTGCTGATGGAGGTCCAGGAATTACAGGTTATTGCACAAGAAAGCCGATACCATTATCCAGCCTGAGCTGAAAAGAGCATCACCGCAGGCATTTCTTGGATGATTCAATACACCTCGCCTTCCAGCACTAAAGGCATTGGAAGATCTTGCCAGCTCTTCTCTGGCCAAACATCAGCCAACATTCACTCAAGCATTATTTGCTAAGCAAATCCCTGTATCTTTTAAAATGTATTAACAGTTCTATTAAAAGATACCATTATTTTCACATTTAACAAAGAAACTGACACAGAAGACAGACACCGTACCACAAGTTCCCCTAGTGAGAGACTGACAGAGCTAAGTGAGTTCTGTCTCCCTGACTTCAGCTCCCATATTGTTCATCCCAGTGCTATCCTGCATTGAATGCCAAGTAAACTTTCAGGAAATGTACTCCAAGGACAAGACACTCACTTCAGAAGTCCTGAGGCTGATAAATCTTTACTATTTCTTATTATTGCTCTCCCTCCCTTCCTTCTATTAAGTGTTTCCTGTGAGGCATGTCATACAGAAATTACTGGTAGGCTGAGGAGAAACAGGGTTTGAACTTGATAGGACAAAAGAATGCAAATGGAGAGGTCAGTCTTCAGATAGAACATTTTAGGAGTGGTCAGGCAGACTTAAAGGTTAATGCCTGGTAAGAAGTAGTAGGCAGGAACGACTGAAGATGCTGAGAGGAGGGATGAGTGTAGCAGCAAGATGCCCAAGGAAGTAGACAAGGAGAAAGCTCAGGTTAACTGTGGGAGAGAGATGTGCTGGAGGACGGAATGGCTACTTAGAGAGATGGCGCCTGGGGTGCATGCCTGTAATTCCAGTATTCTGGGAGGCTGAGGTAAAAAGATTATGAGTTTGAGGCCAATCTGGGCAAGTTAGTGAGATTTTGTTTCAAAAAAAAAAAAAAATTAACTGGGAAGATAGCTCTGTGGCACCAGTGACTGCCTGGCAAGTGCAAGGTCATGAGTTCAAACCCTGGTCCCACAAAAAAAAAAAAAAAAAAAAAAATTAAAACGGGTGGCAGATATAGTTCAGAACAATAATACTAAGTATAATAATCTCCATTACCATGGATGGATGGATGGATGGATGGATGGATGGATGGATGGATGGATGGTAGGCATGGGAAGAAGGAAAGCTAGGAAGTCTCCATTCTCCCTCAAATTATAGATTGACTGAGAGTGAGACAATAATGGCTGAGTGCTGTAAGTTTTGTGTAAGTCGGTGCCAAAAGAAATAATGAGAAGACCCAATGAATTTAGCTCAGAGGTCTCACTGAGATTTGTCTCTCTCGAAGTGAGCCCAGAACCTTCGAAGCTCCTCAGCTTTATTTTGGGCTAGTGAACATGATCACATGAGGACCGCATTCTCTGTTGACTTCCACCTTTTCCCTATCACTAGGTTCACCCAAATGCTAATTAAAAACATTCCAAGCAGGGAAGGAGACAACCATTAACATCTCAAGCAAGGGAGGAGACAACAAACAAGGAGCCATCAGGATAAGCTGTTCTGTGCCTCCTTGAATCCCAGCTTCCAGGGATTCCCTAGTAACAGACTACAACTGTCCCTGGGCTTCCTTTATTGCTCTCCACTTCTTGAGATGCTAATTTCTTATCTCTACAGCTGAGGAATACATAAATGCTTCCAACCAACCCCAATTAGAGGTCAAATAGTAGACCCTTTACAAACACAGTTTGATCCCGGCACCACATGCTGCATCAGCCCCACCCCCAGGGCAGGCTGAGCTGGCCATAACATAAATAAAATTAAATAAAAAAAAAAAAAGAAAGAAAGAAAAGTTGCTAAGCAATTCTTTTAACTTATAACACAAAGTTATTTCTTTCTTCGCTTTCTTCTCTATCTTGTGCCCCCGCCACCCGAGGATTTTGTGCAAAAAGTAAAACAAAAGACCTAAGAGAGACAAGAGGTTTACAGAGAGCCTGTTGCCTCTGTTGCCCTCTGCCTGGAACGCCCTCCTCCCTCTCCTTCCAACTTCCTCCTCATCCTCCCCCTTGTCCTTCTCTGTCACCCCCTGCCTTGCCAACTCTCCATTGTCCTTCACATGTCACATGGAGGCTCTGCCCTCCTGAACGTTCCCACACAGCTCCTGATACACAAGGCCTCTCTCTGTCCTCCTGTGATGGTCTCTCCCACAGGCCTCATCAGCAGCACTGCTAGTATCAGCTCACGGGCCTCTCCCAGACCGTGAGCTTCTCAGGAGCAACAGGTGAGGCACCGCTGAGAAGAAAGTACAGGGCTCTGTAGAGGAATGGAGAACTTTTTCTACTATGTGACTCTGAGTCCCAGGTGCCTAGACAAAGGGTCTAGAGATGAGGAGATACTCACATAGTCACAATTATCATTAGTATCAATGTATAGCTGTGTATCCTTGATTGACAGCATGTGACTACCTGCTACTATAATTAATCCTGGAATAAATATCATTAACACATGACCACTAAGGAGATTGGGTCCAGATAATGGCCAAGAGCTGAAAGTAAAGAAGTCCTGGCCCACTCAAGGCAGAAGAAGGTAACAGGTTGGTCATAGATCAAGGCATAGAGAGAAAGTGCAAGGGAAAGCAAAGGACAGGGGCAGGGTGGGGGGCAGTTCCAGAGTCTCTGAACCAGAAACATGGGCCCCTTCCTTTGCAAAGCATGGAACAGTTCAGAAAGCAGCTCCACACTCCGTACACCGCTTGCTGCCTACAGTCTCTGCTGTGAAGCAGGTGGCAACTACACCCATTCTACAAGTGAGGAAACTTCTCAGAGAAGGCAAATGATTTGTTTACAGTCCTCTGGCCAAAAGTGGCTTCGAGGCAGCTACAACTGGCCATGTGGGGTCTGCAGCCAGAGGACATCAAGAGGCAGGAAAGAGGAACCTAGTTCTAAATTACCTCATGGCCTGAGTTGGGATAACTCTGATTGGCAATTCAGAAACCCCAAAAAATAGTACATGAGTCAACCATGCCTGTGTTCTCCACCAAAAGAACTTAACCACAGAGGCCCTGCCCTCTAATAACAGTCATTTTAAAAAAAAATGAATCATATTTTTGTTTTAAACCTTTGCCATATACCATGTCACCATTTTATATACAAGGAAACCAATGGTCAATGAGTGCATGGTGCCTGTGGCCACCCAGGAAAGAAGAGACAGGGAGGAGAATGACACCTGAAGAATATCTGCACAGGCGCACACACCCCACCATACTCAGCAGCCTCACTAGCCCTCTGGAGCAGATGAGTCCCAGATTCTGGCAAACCCAACCCTGTAACTTGTCCTTTTGTGAGTTCCATCTGATGAGGGTATCTGTGATGGGGGCCTGGGTGATCAGGAGCATGGGTGACAGGACTAGCTAGACCAAGGGCAGGACTCACTGGGGACCTGGGAATCTCCCTCCAGAGTGCCTGCGTTCCAGAAGCATTAGGAGGAAGAGACATTCAGGGCCAGCCTCAAAGCCAGTGGACTGCAGGATCATATCAACCCACAGTACCCTGGACAAGGGTACCCAAAACAAATGCCCTGGACAAGACTGCAACTCAACTCTGCCAGCAGCCAGTTCACAACATCCCAAAGGTCACCTCAGCTTTCAGAGCACCATGTCCAGCAAGAAGGAGAAGCACACTGCCTGCCCTCCTTACCAGAGTGGGGTCGGTGGGATAAAACAGGAAGAGCATGATGTTCACGTTTAAGCAGCTCATAGTAGCCATCTTATGATGTAGACATGAATCAAAACATAATACTACTACAAGTATATGCAACTTGTACTTGTCAGCTAAAAATCAGTAAGAAGTGATGGGTACGGTAGTCTGTAATTCAACTCAAGGGTTTCTAGAATCTACTCAGTTTGGTCTACAATTTTTTTCCTTTTTGTTTTTTCTTTTTGTTTGCTCTATAAGCAAACAGCAACCCTTTAACGCAAGGCAGCACTGTGACTTTCACCTCACAACAAAGCCCACATAATACAACTTCCAGAGCTGCAGTCTGTGGAGAGTTTCAGAGGATGCTCTTGGAACCCATTTCATGTAGCAAACAAAGCCATTGACTGCAGGTAGTGAGGGAGCAAGCATCAGCCATTTGCCTGTGAAGCCAATTGGAGCCTTCTTCCAGGTGAGACTGGCCCAATTCCTCCTGCAGCAAGCCCTGAGGGACTGGCACAGCTAGGAACAGCACTGAGGCTCAGAGCCAGCTGACTTCGTGGTTGGGTAATTCCTAACTGCACAGCTTTCTCATTGAAAACCTACTTTTGCAGCTATTCTCACTATGAGAATTGTGCAGCTGAATGAAAAGGAAAGCAGCCAAGGGAATAGGCTTGTAGGAAGGAAGACAGCTTCCGAGAAAACAGAAACTGAACATAAAATTGTAGCTCTTCATCGAGGTGAAGACTTGGGTGTGTGGTTGGCAGGAACACTTGTGACACGGAGGCCTAGCAAGAACACGGGCCCTGGTTTTGCCGAGACCCTGCGCTCCTCATCTGCTTTCTACCACCAGCAGCAAACACCCTATATGCATGCAGCTCAGAGGCATGCGTTCCTGGACCCACGCGTGGGAAAATATCAACCCGCTGCCAGGCATGGTTTATAAGTCACCCATTTATTTCACATGAAGAACAAGTTCCCACTTTTCCTAAACACTTGTAAGACCTGGCAACATGGGCCCTTAGTCTGACAGGACAGCTCCAGGGGAGGATGGAACCACAACTGGACACATATGCCTTCTGGTTGCCTCCAACTTGGTCAGCTTCTCTTATGTTTAATTCAGGACCAGCTTCTGTAGCATTTGAGTCTCTTTATTTCCATGAGGCATTATGGATGAGAGTTCATTCTGAATTACTGTAGGCCAGAAGTCTGGGGCTTGGCTATCACCTGCTGGCTTTTGGAAACTTCTAGAGCACAATAGAGTAATCAGAAAATCTGGAATTGAGAAACGTTTGACTATGACCTGAGAGCATTTTGTCCACTGTGTGCCAGGCAGCCAGCAGAAGGGTTCCCCTGGAGGGAAGAAGGAAGGGGATTCATGCAGTTTGAAATTCAGAGTCCCTTTCTTAACCTCTTACAATGCTGAGGGTAAAGAAATAAATGAGGTGACTACAAATAGCTAGGACTTGAAAACAAAACTGATAAAAACAACTTAAAAATTACAGTAGGTATGTGTCCCCCAAGGACAAGACTCATATGGGGTACCATCACCCAGTGCCTCACCCTCTAATAGCATGTACACTGTGGGGTGGAATTTACATTGGTGAGATTTTCCATTTATGAGCACTTGCACCACAGGATGTGAGAATATTCCCAGCTGAAAGACAAGGAAGGCCTTGCAGCTACAAGGACGTTGAACAGAGTCAGCCATCTTATACCAAGGTAGCCCTGATGGAAAATTAATTTTTAATGCCTAAGCAAATGTCCGTGCCAACCAGTGTACTGCTAAAAATTCCCTACTAGGAACATTCCTTAAAGTTGATACACATTTCCAAACTCTAAAAAGTGAAGATGTTACCTGACTGTGCATAATCACACTGGGCACCTTCCTAATTTAAATTAGCTCACCATTGTAGAATATAACATGGAAAAGCAAATTGAATGGAGGACAAGGATGAAAGAGCCCAAGATCTCGGCAATCACAATGATCGGAGTAAGGAAATTCAGCAGTAGGGAGATAAGAACAAAGAGCGCAGTACATAGTGCTACCTGCCTGCGCCAGCCCCACTTCTGACAGTACCTAAGTGGGTACCTTCCTGCCTGGCATCCGTCATGCCTGTCACGGGGATAGTACAGCATAAGCTTCAGGCCACTACAATGACAAATACCAGGTAAGAACCTTGTGGATCACAAAAGAGATGACTCTAACTGCAGTTTAATGCAGAGCGAGGAAACAGTTTAGGGGAGCAGCTGTAATGTCTTTACCAAAGTCAAAATGCCCCGCTTCATATTCATCATCCCTATAAGCACACACGCAAACGCAGTAGATCACTCCAAAAACTAATATTTTTTTCTAAAAGTGGAATTAAAAGGTCTGACCATTGCAGCCTCTTATGAGATGGTATATGTAGCCTGGTGCAAACCTAATCATTTCCTGAGAGAGATGCCCATATTTTATATTCAAATTGTTATGAACTTGAACAGAGAGTGTTTACTGTACTGGCAGCATCTTCATCTCCTAGTAAGCATATCAGGTGCCTTCCATGAAGATTGCCTGAGAAGACTATAAAACATCGCTTTTCTTGATGTTCATCAGGGGAGGAGAAAAACAGAACCTGAGTTCAGATAATGACTCTTACCCAGAGGACAAAGCAGTCAAAGGCACATTTTAATATGAAATTGTGTTCTCTGGTTTCTATACACAGTCAGTTGTGCTAGAGAACCTAATGTGAATAGATTTATGTACTGAATTGAAGTACAAAGGAAAACATACAGAACATCTTATTACAGCAATCACTGAATAAATACAGAACAATGAAAACAACATACATTGGGTCACAATGTTGCACAAAACAAGGCCGTTTCTTTTTACCAAAAATAAAAAACATCTCAAAAATAGTCGAATATCATTGGGTGTGATGATGCACACCAGTAATCCCTGCACTCAGGAGGTTGAGGAAGGAGGATTGCCATATGTTTAAGGTCAGCCTGAGCTACACAAGCAAGTTCAAGTCTAGCCTGTACTACATAGCAGGATGTTGCCTTAAAGAAAAAAGCTAAAAAGCTAAACAGAGGGTCTCAGAACCCAGAACCAGTTTAACTTTTGAGGTCTCTTGTCTTGCCCAGTGTTCTGCTCTGCCCAAGCATCTGTACCCCACAGCAAGCTCTTCTGTACTCCCAGTGTTATATACTTTCTTCCCAGCTCACCCAGCAAACATGTAGTGCTAAGGAGCTCAGGAGCTAGAGCTGCCGGGAAAGATTATTAGAGATGAAGAGGTACCTTACCACTTCTGGGAGCAGCCTGGTTGAGAGGTCATGGATGGCCTTGACCACTATACATATGGATGACAGAAGGAATATCACCCCCAAGATGACACAGGCTCTGCAAAACACAAAACATTGATAGTCTTAACCAAAAGAAGTCCATGATGCTAAAGACTTGGCACAGTTGACTATTACAAAGTCACAACTGAGGAACTGAATTCTCACTGCCACACCCCTAGGGTAAGCACCCACAGTCCCATGACTGATACAACCCACCTCCAGGAGTACAGTTCAGGGTTCTATCACCACAGGCAGTGTCAGGTGAAAGGAGTCCACCATCCTGCACCATCTAGCAGCCTGCCACAAATGTAGGAAGGGTCCTCCAGGTCATAAAACTCATGTCTCTTCTTTGGCAAACAGGAAGCTTCCTTCCACAAAGTGGTGGGTAAAAAGTGTAACAGCAAAAGTGTAGGAGCTCTGGCATCAGCCATGCCAAGCTCCATCACCTAACTCATTACAAGATCTTGTCAGGAACTCAGTCTCTTTTACATTCCATTTTCTTGCCTTTCAGATGGGAATAAAATTTCCTACCTGAGGATGAAAGGAGACAATGCACAAAGTATAATAAAGTAACTCATTAATGTTAGCATAGATAAAGGAAATCTGTTCTGGATGCCTCTTTCAGATAAGATGAGAGAGATAGCTTTGGATATTCCCAATGACAAAAAAGAGACAGAGGTGGCCAGATAACTCAGTGGATTAAAGTGCCTGCTG
The DNA here is from genome assembly GCA_004027915.1 of Capromys pilorides. NCBI lineage: Eukaryota > Metazoa > Chordata > Mammalia > Rodentia > Capromyidae > Capromys > Capromys pilorides. The sequence goes on from PVKN010006584.1 coordinate 15,667, forward strand.
AGCCAGACAGAGGGACAAGCATTCAACCCTGAAGCACACTGAGACAGCAATTAAGACTGGACGTGGTGGAGCACACCTGTAATCCCAGCACTTGGTAGGCTTAAAACAGGAGGATCACTATGAGTCTGATCTGTGTAGTGACACCCTGTCATCCCTGTACTAAATACAAAAAAAAAAAGAAGAATTTGGCAAGTATTAATGGTAAAAGTGGACAGTCCTAATTAAAAAGAAGGAAATACAGAAGTGAAGGGGGAAAAGGAAGAATGAGATCAACCAAAATAGCCACCATAGGAGGAGGCAGGAGCAAGTTGGGTGATGCTATAGGGTGCAGTGAGGTATATGGGCAGATGTGCAGAGCTCTGGGCAGAAAAGCACCTGGCAACACAGATACAACAAATGTCCTGAAAAAGAAAATGAGGATAAGCATTATGGAATGATAATACTGATGCAAACACAGGGGAGGGACAGGAACAGAATGAATGAATTTCCACCCCCACTTCATGCACCACCATTTCAGAGTCTCCTCTACTGTCTTCCCCCAGCTATCAAATAAAATCATTCATTGTATCCACCTCAGATTCTTTTTCTCCAAAATTACAGCATGGTCCCAAGGTGCTCACCCAACTTTGAGGGGGCATCTACTTACAATCCAAATAAACCTGTGGACAGACCTATTCCTCTGAATTTAGAACTCAGGACTACAGAGAGGTAAATAAGGCTGCATGGGGTCCACTTGGTAGGCTTCTCAGTCACAGTCTAGGCTTATTCTTCAGAGACAGAAGGAAAGAATCATTACGCGTTAGAGCAAAACACAAAAAGAACATAGAGATAGAGGGAAAAGTAATAAATGGGCTGGGGATCTTACTGGAAACTTGGTCCCAGGGGAGCTGCCATAGGTGCCTGGCCTCCTCATAATGAGTTCCCCAGGGAGCAACACACACACTCAAGGGGGAGAAAAGAGAATAGAGGCCATAAATCCACAATGATTCCCCTAAGCAGCTAACATAAAACAGTGCACCTCGGACTGGTGCTAAGACCAACTGGGGAGTCTTGGAAGAGCAAGGAGCCCCTACTGGAGGGCTCTTGGGTAACAGGGACTGGAGTAATGGCAGAAAGCTCAAGAGCTTGCACTGGCAACTGGCTGGTAACTCCGAAGTTCCCCATCAAAAATAACTACAGGCCTGCTATGTTCAGTGCTTGGAGTAACTACTTCTACCTATAAGCAAGTGGGCTGTGAGAAGTCCCAGTACAGGAAGAGAGGCTAAAGTTAACAAGATCTCTAAGGTAAGCTTTGCAATGTTTTCCCAGCTGCCACAGCACACTGGACTCACCTGGGGAAGCTGGGATTTCTGTGGTTTTTAGTTTTCACCTTTTTAATGTTGCTCAAGGACTACTCTAACTCAGTTTATCAGATCTCTTCAGTGAGCCTAGCCTCTGAATTTGTTTAAAGGCTTCCAAACAATTCTGGCAGGCACTGACCTGGTCTAATTCTAACTTGATTCTAATGCAAGACTCAGAACTAAATGAGATCCTATTCCTAAGGTGCTTCCCCTGGGGAGAGCTCTCCAGAGCCCAGGCAGGAAGGCAGCAGTCCTCCGGATGGTGAGGAAGGGAGGAGCCTCCCGGTTCCTGAGCAGTCCTCCCCCCCTCCCTCCCGCCCTCTGTATGTGTTTAATGCCTAGCTACTTCTCCTGGGAATGAGTGGAGCAACCACACCTGCTTGCTAGACCTTCTGCAAGGTGCCTTGTAGTGACACCCTTGGCTCCTGGGTGCCCTGGGGGAAAAGGGAGCCAATGTCTGCATGGGGAAGTGAGGCTACCGAATCTATCTTCAGCTATATCACTGTAGACAAGCTTCTACCATGCACAAAAGTTGGTTTCAATTTTGTGACATTACTTAAGGAAACAAGTGTAAAAAACTCAAGTGATACATAACATCTCCTTATATCTTTTTTTTAATTTTCAAGAAATCTTATTTATTTATTTGGTACAGGGACTCTATACAGATTGGACTTATAGTGATCTTCCTATCTCAGGCTCCCAGCACTTAGATTACAGGCATGTGCCACCACGTCCAGTTTCAGTGGCCAGTATGGTGCACCTGGGTCTCTGGGCCAGCATGGCATATGGTGCTAGCAACCAAACCCAGGTCCTGTGCTTGCCAGGCAGGTGCTTAGTGCACCAAGCTATCTCTCCAGCTCTTGCTTACATATCTTTAATCAAAACTACACCATCTATGGTGAAACTCATCCTGGCAAACACAGGGTCCTGAGTTCAATCCCTGGTACCGCAAAAAAAAAAAAAAAAAAAAAAAAAAAATGGTGAAAACTACACCATCTTGGGCCAGCCAAATAGCTCAGTGGATTAAAGTGCCTGCAAGCAGGTTTAGTCCCTGGGCCTGCTGTGCCAACCCCGCCCCCAGGGCACGCTGAGACAGCAATTGAGAGTGGGTGTGGTGGTGCGCACCTATAATCCCAGCTCTTGGGAGGCTGTAAACAGGCAGATTACTACACGTCTGATCTAGCAGTGAGACCCTGAACACCCTGAAGACCCTTCCCTAACATACAAAAAAGCAAAACACCAAAACAAACAAGGGGGACCAACCACTTGGGACCCCCCTCCTGTCCCTCTCTCAGACAGGAGCTTTCTTTCCCCTAATAAATATATTCTGCTCATAAAAAAAAATAAATTACAAGCTGGGCATGGTGGTGCACGCCTGTAATCCCAGCACTCAGAGGCTGAGGCAGGAGGATCAGTGTGAGTTCGAGACCATCCTGGGCTACAAAAGTGAGCTCAAGGCCAGCCTGAACTGCAGAGTGAGACCCTGTCTCAAAAAAAAAAAAAAAAGAAAAAGACCAAAAAAATTAAAATAAATAAATAAATTACACTGGCTTCTATTCCTCAGGGTCCACAGTAGCAGGCAGCAGCAGGTGTTTCACATGCCTCTGGGGAGTGGGCAAGATATGCCAACTGATTTGTAAGTTGGCCTCCATGAAGTCTAAGGACCGTCAGTCACTTTCAAGTGGGTTGGGAAGAAGAAAGAGACTCCACTCTTTACCCAAGTGCCCATGCAGTAGGCTATTCTGCGTAGTCATTCTGAAATACAATGAAAATCCAGAGAAATCTGTCATCTGGCTAAGTTTTACATGTGTGTAATCATTTCTCCTTCACTAGTGTGCCTACAAACGTGTTCAAAAATCTTTGTAGACACTTACTTTCTTCTTCTTTTAATGCACTGCCAATTAGAAAGCCAGAGCCACCTTTCCCCCGGCACTGCTGGAACCGGGCTGGCAGAGCCTAGCTGCTCTGACAATCTAAAGGAGTTATTAATAGCACAGGCTGTGGTGCTATTTTTTAGCATTGTATAAATAATATATTGTGTTTACACAGCAGCTCTCCCCACAGGCTCTCTGGTCCCCTGGAGGCCATTCCCTAGACCTAGGTTTTTATTTTTCTGGTATTTCATGGACAGGGAAGGGACAGGCATGTTTCATAAACACAAGGAGTCAAAACCAGGGCGTCAAGGGTTTGAAGGCTTGCCCAACATCACCCAAGGAGTTCAAAGTCCACCCAGGCATAGAACCCAGCTCCACCGACACCCTCCCACTGCTCAGGCCCAGCCAGCACCCCGCCACTACAAGGCTCTGACACCCATGTCACATGCTCAGCTCCGCCCTTCCCCTCCCCTCAGGATCACCACTATTTCCAGGATGCTATAAAGATTTAGGTCAGGAGGGAACACTGGCCCTGTGGCTGCTTCTGCATCTGTACATGGGAGCTGCTTCCAAGTTTGGGAGGCAGAAAGTAGAGGGCACTACTCCCTCAGCACACATGGCTGTCACCCAAACTGGCTGGCCTGGCAGGCGACAAGGACACTGAGAAGTAAGGTCACCAGAAAGAACACAGGCTCCTTTCTCTCCTGCCCATGTCCTGGAGGAAAACTCTATGAATCAGAAAGAATAAAATGAATCAACAAGCCCATCAACATAATCCCCAGTGGACTCAGACTAAGACAGCTTAAGTCCCCCTGGGACCAGCAGCGGAGGGAGCCATAGCTGAGCGGCATCCACATCACCCAGGGACCTTGTAGAGAGGCACATTCGGAGTAAGTCTACCTCAGACCCACTGAAGCAGGAACTCTGAGACCCAGAAGTCCACACTTGAGTAAGCCCTTGAGCTGACCCTGATGAACACTGTAATAAGGCAGTTAATGTCTGAAAGGCCAGGAAAATACAGAGAAGTTATTAAAAGAAATAATTACATGTGGTTAAACCTTTTTCTGTTGTTTGCAAAAAGCTGTGAATTGCCAATCATGTATGCAAGACTGTATATCTATGAGTGATTTAGAGGCAATAATTTTTGCTTCTGAAATTATGAAGACAAAATCTAACAGGCATTCACATCCAAAAATGATGCAAGATGAAAAGCTGGCTCCTCATTGAACACCAGTTTATCAGCTCACATTGATGAAGCCTGAGTCCTCTCCTACCATTCCTAAGTGACTTTCCCTTAGAGCAAAATAGCCACACACCCAAAACACAGAGCAGCCCTCGCCATTAATCAATTAGCTCTACAGTTTTGAATGTGACTACTTTCAACCTCATCTCTAAAGCACTTGCCTGAGAATCAACAAATAGGATTGCATCAAGTTAAAAGGCTTTGCACAGCAGAAGAAACAACCAACTGTGAAAATAAAACTGACAGAATAGGGACAATTTTTGCCAGATTTTTTCCAAAAAGTTTTAGAGGAGACTCATGTATACAGTTTAGAAAGAACTAAGAAAAAAAAAAATTAGACTCCTCCAATCAAAAACTGGGCAAGTGAAATACACTTTACAGAAGTACAAATGGCCAATAAATACATGAAGAAATTCTCAGCACCACTGGACATTAGAAAAATGCAAATTAAAACTACATTGAGGGCTGGCAAGATAGCTCAGTGCACTAAGCACCTGCTTAGGCAAGCGCAAGGACTGGGGTTCAATCCCCAGCACTGCAATGCTGTGCTGGCCCCACCCCCAGCCACACTGAGCTGGCCACTGAGACTGGGTGTGGTGGTGCACGTCTGTAATCTCAGTGCTGGGGAGGCTGAAAACAGGAGGATCACTGCAAGTCTGGGCTGCATAATGAGACTCTATACCAAATACATTAAAAAACAAAAAAAGAAAGAAAAAGAAAAAACAACTTTCCAACACTGAGATTCCATCTTACCTCAGAAAGAACGGCCACCACCAGGCAGTGAAATACTAACACATGCTGATAAGCCTGGAGGGGAACAAGGAGCCCTTCTACATTGTTGATAAGAATGCGAACTAGTACAACCACTACAGAATCAGTGTAGAGATGCCTCCAAAACTTAAAAATAGGAATTTCATTTGACTCAGCTATTCCCTCTTAGGTACATTCCCCAAAGAGCTAAATACATCGTGTCAGAGTGGCACCTGCATACCCTGGTTATGGCAGCCCAATTCATAATGGCTACATCTTGGAAACACGTCCATCCAGAGATGAACGAACAAAAAATGTGGCACTGAGACACAATGGAGTACTACCTTGCTATAAAGAAAGATAAACTGAAGTCATCTATAGGAAAATGGATAAACTTTAAAATCAAAAGTTAAGTGAAATAGACTCATGAGCCTAAGTATCACATGGCTTCTCTTATATGAAAAATCCAAGTTATAAAAAGAGAAAAATAAGAGTAGATAGGGAAGTAGGGAGACAGACCTATGTCAAATGAGGAGATTAAGAGATGGAGGAAGTAGAGAAACTGGGTCTGAAAAAAGTCATTACACTGTGTTATAGACATGCACCACTTCACACAAGGAATGTTAGCATTATGAAATGCAAACATGTACTAACAAAAATCTTTTTAAAAATCACTTACAAACTGGGCATTCAAATGTGAAACAAAGCATGAAAAATAAGTCACTGATGTGAACACACACACACAACACTTTTGGATGCACAATTTTAATAATGACTCATTCTGGCTGGGCCCCTCCTTCCCATCATGTGTCCTGCCATTTCAAAAATAGCCAGCAGCAAAATCAGTTTGGAGGTGGGATCAAAAGATGAAGAAATGAGCGGCCAAGGGTTGTGAGCCAGTTCCCACCCTTGGAAGGCTACGCCAAGCATGTACCATCTTATTCAGGACATCAACCTTCCCTCTTTGCACCACCACTTACCTGCTCTCCTGTGTCAGGAGCTCCACTTCTTCTCTTCCTACTCTCACCCATCTCCTCCCCTTTTCTTGACCTGCCTGAGTTCTCAAGCCCACTTGCCTGTTCACGTGCCCAGCTCCTTCTGCCTTCAGCTTCAGCCAGCTGCTGTACTGGGACTGGGCTGCCATGAGGTTGATCTGAACCCTGGGTGGCCATTCAGGCCAGAGCTCTCTAGACAATAAAGATCTAGCCCGTCTTTGCTGTTACATCATCCACACCCTCAACAGGCACCTATTTTAAAATCAATCCTTAACAAATACTATAGCCTTTGCTTGCCTCTGTAGTAACAGGCAAGCTGAATTCAACTCAACTAATGGAAACCCCACTGTCTTAGCTTCATTCTTATCACAGATATAATATGGGACATCCATAAATTAAAATTTATTCTGACTCATGTTTCAGTACATAGTCAGATGGCTCCCAGGCAGGACAGTTGGCTCCAAGAGGGACATAGCAGAAGTGAACCTTCCCACCTCATAGTATCTAGGAGCAGAGAGTCAAGCAGAGTCACAGTGTCATCAATTTAGTTCCAGAAAGGGGGCCGAACTTTTCTAAGCCACACCTACCGTGACCCACCTCTTCAGATTAGGTCCCACCTCCTAACAGCAAATTAGCTATAACGTCCCCATAACCCAAACGCCTTCCAAAAGTCTCATTTCTGATCACATGAGGCTTTAGGGAAACATATAGATATAAACTGTAACACCCATTCCTCACCCACCTTTCCTTTCCAGTGTGGGAGATCAAACCCAGAAACTGCATGTGCTAGGCAAGTGCTCTATCATGGAGCTACATGTACAGCCCTAAAAATCCCACTTAGATAAAACTTTATTCTTGGCCTCAACTCTAGGAACCATGTCCAACGTGGAGAATCTGCTAAAGAATCAGAGTTCAGAGTCCAGTGGCCCAGCAGCACTTTCAGTGATACGGAAACTGCTCTAGTCTCTGCTGTCCAGTGTGACAGACACTAGCTACACCTGGCCATTGTCTGTTTGCACTTTCACAGGTGATGCTTGTGCTGAGCGTGTCAAGTGGTTAGTGCAGCTGAAGAAAGGAAGTTTCAACGTTCACTACATCTAGCTGGTCAGAATTCAAATGGTCTCAGGTGGTCACTGAGTATTACAGTGAACAGTGTAGCGCTAGGGGCTGTGCTAAGGGTGTAAAAGTTCATCAAATGCATCCTAGTGGGGAACTCCCTCAATAGAGCAGTACATTGTTATAGCCTAACTCGGAGCCACTGCATTGTGTTCCTCCTTCCGAGCTCTCGATCAGGGTTCAAGCAGGTCTCATTCTTGTTCTCATCAGTATCCACCAATCTGTATTGTTCTCATTGGTATCAACCAATCGCTAACCACAGAAGCTGCTCCAGAAGAAGTAAGTGAATTTTACAAATGGAACTGACACTTTCATTCTTATTTTAAATTCTGCTTCCTGAGCTCTGAGCCAAAGGCAAAAGAACACTCTACCTAGCCCTCAGAAAGCTTAAACCTATGATGGGAAATCTGGAAATCACTGCAGCACAATCATCACTTGTGAATGTGAACACAGACAATGGACAAGGAACAAAATGGAAAAAGGACTTAGAAAGATGAAACACACCCTGAGAACAGGGTGGCAAGAAAGGCTGGCTCTACCGCTAGCTGGGTGTGGAAGAATGGATATGTGTGTGAGAGGATTCATCAAGCAGAAAAACTTGAAGGGCGTGGAGAGTATTGCAGACAGAACCATGTTTATCAACAAAAGTAAGAAGACACAGAACCACGAGACCCCGTTTCAGTGGACCCCCGAGTCCTGTTCTTGCAGGATGATTGGACCCACAGGCAACAGAAATGCTAGACTCGCATGGAAAAGGCCCCTGTGTGTCCTCACATTCCCTCAAGACAGCAGACACATCGACCAGGACATATTCAATGGATCTTAGATGGTGTGTTTTCAAATATGTTGTATTAGTGATTAGTGTGTTAGTGCATTAGTGACTACAAAGTATAATATATATATATACTGGAAAAAATGATTATATCCCATGGCATCAAAATTATTGCTTAGGGAAAATTTAAGCATGATTACATTAAGATAAATATTAGGTAAATAATAAAATAAGTGTTATAGAGAGGAAAAAATTAAAATGCCTGAATTAGGGATGCCTCTAGAGGTCACAGGAAGTCGCTGACAGATTTTAAGCAGGGGTTTTTCCGCCCCCTTCTGACGGTGGCTGGGGATGAAAGAGCTAAAGGAAAAGAAATCACAGGTAGGGGCATCAAGGAGAACTCGATTGGCCTACTGTGACTTTAAACTCAATCTGGACTATACAATGATACCCCATTAGAAAATAAAAATTGCTTTCCCGAAATCTATATTAATCAGGAGAATAAGAACACTCGCAAATTTTGCTACTTTACATTCAGAGTAAACCAATTAAGTCATCTCAATATCAGGTCAATTCTCAGCACATCAATTTCAATTTTTTCCTACATGCTGACTACGTACCGACAATGTACCAGAGCTTGTCCATGCATAGAACATATCAAGGTACACAGGGAGGAGCAGCTCACTTCTTTCTCCACACCCTATTACGCCTTCTGTGGTGGTGGTGTGTGAGTCAAAGTTGACATGAAAGGAGGTAGTTAACTGAGAGTTTACCACATCCCACAAAACCCATTTCACACTAGACACAGTGACAAATAATACATGGTCCTTGGCCTAGAAGAAGCAAAAGGGAATATTTAAACCATTCAGGAGCTTTCCTAGAGGAGATCTGAGCTAACTTTGAACAAGCCAAAAGAGGACAGCTTAGTAAAAAGGAGAGAAAATCAGGTTCAAAAGTGTAGCAGGATTTGCTCCTATGGCACATAATCGCAGCACACCCACTTTGCATCAGGCCCCATGCTAGGAAGCCAATCTTATAGAAATCTGGAGAAAGAAACATCCAGGCAAGTCTGAGGTACAAGTCTCGCTTACTTGAGAAAGTCACAGAAAGGCAGCTGGGGTCCAAGGAGGAGAAAGACAGAGAATGGGGGCCTGATGGGTAAAGTGTGAGAGGGGCAGATCCTGCAAGGTCTTAGAGGCCTTGTAAGGATTTATGGATTTACAAATGGGGGGAGGTGCAGAGGACTTGGACATCACAAGATGTGCCACATATTAAGGACCACTGCTTGCTGGCAAGGGCAGAATCAGGAAGAGCAATTAGGAGGTTGTTGTACTACGTTAGCCGGGTGAGAGTGTAACAAAGGATGATTTGGAATAGAATGGTAATACTGAAGGGCCCGAGTCTTTGGAAGTTCTCTGGAGTCTAAATTTGGGTCTGCAATGATTGTCAAAGTCTACTCACGTGTGGCCAAGCAAACAAATCAAGAACGCTGCAGGGCCAGAGTTAGCATTTCCTGAGATGGGATCCTGAGGACGAGGAAGTGCTAACAGGAGAAAGGTCTAAAAAAGCAAATGCTAAAGGTGTTCAGGAGTCCATACTAGGTTTGCGATGCCTGTTACATTTCCAAGTGGGCATGTGGGTAAGGCAGCTGGAGAGAGGAGCTTAGATTCAGAGAAATATTTGAGATAAGAAATGCTTAGAAATATATTTTCAACAGATATTTACTCAGACAATAAATATCTGTTGTGAGATCTGCTGGGCCTGACTTGCCCCAACCCCCCTTTCTCCTTGATAATGGACCTCCACTTCCTGTCAGGCTTTGCTGTCCTCAAGAGGAGGATTAACAGTCACTGTACCCTACCTTGAATCAAGGTGCGTGACCCACGCTGAGCTCACCGAATGCTATCTGCAGGCTTTGAGGATGATTCATCCCATACCAGGGACAGCTGGGAAGTACAGCTCAGTGGGGAGCACGAAGAAGAGCACTTGCTTCACACAGTGGCTGGCTTCCCCTAGAGCCAAAACTCCATGAGAATCAGGCAGTCAGGCAGCATTCTTCTGGAGTATTCAGCTGCCTGTGAGTGAGTTACAGGCTGATTGAAATCAAAAGCAAAGTGAGAGATGCCACCTTTTGATGGCAGAGTGACAGTGTAGTAATGCAGAAGAGCATGTGAGAGAGAAAGAAGACATTGTCACGGGCATCTGTAGAAAACTATCCGTCAAGTGGTAAAGAGGCCAAAGATGGCATCAGCTATCTGCTAGGTTGGCAAACCCTTTGTTTCTAAACATCGTCCACTTCTGACAAAGAAGGTCATACCCGCAGCCTGGTCCTGAGGCTTCTGTACTGCTGCGGACAAAGGGATGCTGTTCCACAGAGCTCCCGCAGGCAATCCCTCCTCTAATTTGGAGGCAACCTCTTAAGGCCAGTGCAGCAGCTGTATGTCTTCTGGGAGCCTTGAATCTGTCCACTTCACTGCAGTACAAACAACCCCCTGAACTTCAGCGACACATAACAGAAACACACATTTTGCAATGATTTCCCATGAAAGCAGAAGAAATAAGGAAGTCAGTCCCCGGTGAGCCTGTGCAAGACGGTACCACTGTCCCTAACTACACATTTGCCCTTATCTGCACATTCTTACTTTCACTATGTGACTTCCAGCCCCTAGGTGTGGCCATGTGACTTGTCCACTCCCACCAGAATACCAATGGTCATGACATCCACTGCATGTGAGCCAAGGCTTTACATGTGCAGCTGGTGTGGCCTCCTTTTTGCTTCCTTGTACATCTCAGAAAAGAGCTACTGTTTCTGCCCAGCACCCGGAATAAGACTTGTGGAACAGGCTGCTGCCAACCCCGGCTTTCATGGGAAACATTGAGAAATGTATGTTTCTGTTAGGTGTCACTAAAGTCCAAGGGGTTGTTTGTACTGCTGAAAAGTTGACAGATTCAAAGCTTTCAAAAGAAATACACCTATTGTAGTGGCAGTAAGATGCTGCCTTCAAAACAGCATGGAACTGGAGGAGGGACAGCCTCCATCAGGGGCACTGTGGGTGGAACACCTGTCTGGTGATGATGCAGAAGAACTGCGACAAATCTGAGTCCGTCCTGAAAAGTAAGCAATCCCAGTGTCACTTTGTGCACAGAAGGATCCCACAGAATGTGAAACCCCTAAGAGTGGAAGGCCCCATGACCCTGGAACCCCAGCCCGAGCATAAATATCAGGCACCTACTCGGCTGCCATCCCAGCGTGAAATGACACAAATAATTGGCTTAAATTGTTCACTTGCTTTAATCTACTTCCAAAAATCTATCTCTAAAGAAAGAAAACATTTTGCAGAACACTGTTCACAGCAGTGTTCCTTCTATGGGAAATGGGATTTCTTAATGTGTCACAGAAAGTGTTTAAGTAACTGTAACACATCAACTCAGCTCATACATAATTAGGTGATCTTAAAATTGTTGTCAATAGGTAGAAAAACATGTTCAAAAGATAAGTGAAAAAGCGGGATGTAAAACTTGCTGTCTACAGCTTAGAGGTATGTAGGGCATGTACAGAAAATTCTAAATACAGGCAAGAAATGCTACAAGGGAAAATACTATACAGTAACAATGATAAGATAGACTTTGCTCTCTTCTACTCTTCTGAATGTTGAATTTTTATAATATTTATGCTTTCCTTTATTTGTATCCACACATGATGTTAAATGCTTGCCTCTATCAAGTAACAAATTTGATGGTATAAATTAACCAAGCTCTCTTGGCCACATACTTCTGTATGGTGAGGGCCTTAGACATGTAAGGTGTGATTTGGGTGGACCACGCCACCATTTCCAAGGCTATATACAGTGTCCCTCACGAATTATTCCAGAAGCTCACTGGATACCCAAATCTATCAATGCTCAAGTCCCTTGTATAAAATGGCATAGTATTTGCATATAACCTATGCATCACCTCTCATGTAGTTAGAAACATCTCTAGCTTATATGTAACACCCAAGATGATATAAATGCTATAAAATAGTTGCTCTATTGTACTGTGTAGGAAAAGATGGCAAAATAAAAAGTCAGCACAGGCACTCCCCTCGAATGTTTCTGACCTATAGTTCAATCAATGACAAACACCAAAGCGGTGGCTAGGAAAGGCCAGCTGCAGCACACAGTCACCCAAGCTCAACTGACCATGCACAAGTCATTTTTCAAGACTTGGTTTCCTTGTTATAACAAACACATAAACTAGATGTGGTTTCACACACCTGTAATCTCAGCACTCTGGGAAGCTGAGGTAGGAGGACCATAAATCCAAGTCCAATCTGGGGAAAATAGTAAAATAGTAATTTAGTGAGATTGTCTTAAAATAAGCCAAGAAGCTGGAGTTGTAGTTCAGTGGAAAAGCCCTAGATTTAGGATTTAGTCCCTAGGACTTGGGACAGGGAAAGAGGGAGAGA